>JAOTAY010025599.1:0-28229 GCA_025629805.1 Erythroxylum baracoense | reverse complement strand
GAATGTTTGTTTTATATATATATATATAACAAACATTCTCTCTTTTTCTATTGCTTTTAAGATTATACAGTTATATATATATATATATATAAACATAAATTGACCAACCATAAGAGTAACAATTGATGCCCTAGTTATTAGGAATTTGTTTGCTTAATTCAACTCTCTAATTATAATTGTATAATCTTAAAAGCAATAGAAAAAGAGAATGTTTGTTTTACTTATATATATATATATATAGCACATATAAGAACCAAATTCCCCTCCCCTCATACTTAAAACTTACATGGTCAACAATGATTTACGAAAGCATCACGAGATCCTGTGTACATGCATGAAAATGATTTAATTTTTTCTAGTAAAAACAATTTCATTTTTGTTATATACAAAAATAGGCTATGTCCTTTCATTTCTAGCCTCTTCTAACTTCCTCGTCTCTCACATTCCCGTCCTCCTCTAGTATCCTCCTCGAGCTTCTGGCCTTATCCTCACATTTTATAATTGCGTGTTTCAATCTCGTCCTCGTGTTCCAGCCTCTCACCAATTCATCATCTTCGTTGCATTTTTAGGTACTCATTTATATATATTTTATGAAATTTGATTCATATAATTCCATAGAATTTGAATTGGTTAATTTTAGTTTGTAAATTGTGGTGCTTACTCATAAATCATTAGTCATCTGCCAATTGCAATTTTAATTTTAGTTTGAGTATTCCAACTAATATAGACACCAAAGAGGTAACACTCTTCGATATGCTCTAAAAAATCTAAGCTTTAATCTTGCCCTATTTTGGAGGAAAAATAGTTATCATGTTCTTCTAGGAAAATATAAAAGAGAAGAATTGAAATGGATTAGGGGTTATGAAGTTAAAGTCCAAAGTGACTGTAGATTGAAAGATGCATTGAGCATTATGGAGAAAAATTAAAGAGACTGAGCTTAAAACACAACGAAGTACATAATTAACCAAAAAAACATTACTCTGATTGATGTTGAGTATAGCTGTGGCAAATTTTAGCAGATTGTGAAGGAGAAAAGCAAGACTTTATGAAAAACAAAGGGACAAATATGGTTGTATTTATATGGAAGATAGAAAGGAACTGCCCAATGAAAAAAAGGAGAAAAGAAAGAAATTTAATTCAAGTAGTCAATTTGTGATCAAATAATGGTTGCAATAAATATGTGTTAATACTAACAATGTTTTTTGAATAGAAATGAATGGTTTAGATTAGTTAATAGAAGGGGGATTGTAAAAGTCAACTATTTTAGTATAAGGCTGACAAAGTGTAATTTCCTTCTAAATTCTTCTAATCTAATTCGTAAACGACCACCTTAAGGATATGGTATGAACAAGTTAGTACTAGCAAAGTATATATAAATGTCTTTTAATGTGTGCAATTTGAATATTAAAACAATAGGGTGGCCCAACAATAACAGGGACTCAAACTGGTGTTATCTTTCTCTAGAAATAGTAAAAATTGGTTAGCTTATTTAATACGAGATGTTATAATGTTGAAGATAAAAAGAAAAAATATAGCTCCAGTATAAATGTAGTATTTAATATTTTTAATTATATATTCGTAAATGACTAATTGATTGAGCTAATTATGTTACTCGCAGTTTTCAAGACTATTTTTTGGGTATTAGTTAATTAATATCTAAATTAATTTGTAGTCCAATAATTAAATTTTCTAAAACAATAAAAATTCAAAATTTTATATGCAATCTATGGAAGTTAGCACTATTTACTCTTTTATTTAATTTATAAAATTTGCAACTAACCTTCCTTTTCTTATCACAAACATAAACAAAAAGAAAATCTATATTGTATAAAAGTTTGAAATGTTATTTCATTCTATTTAATGAACATGTAAACTATGTTGCATAATTTGGTAGCTTATTTATATAGGCTATGATGAATGTTTGGAATAGACAACGTATAAAATTCCTTGCTACTCGTGAACATTGCTGTGCTAGGATTGCAACAAATACATTTTTAATTGATTCTTTGGTAAGTGTCCTCTGATATACTTTTTAAGAATGATGATATCAATATTTTACGTACAAATGCAGTCAAATAAGAGGTGTTGAAGCTCATAATAACGAAAGCACACATTGAATCGAATATTATAATTCTTGCTTCATAATTAAGAGGTATGTTTAAAACTCACTACTTGTACATGTAGTTTTTGAGATAGGTTTATACTATTCTTAGCATGTTCTATTTCATTCTTTAGTAAAATTCAAGCATGGTGTGCCAATTTAAATTGATTTATCATTACGTTATTTATATCTTATATTGCATTTAGTATTGTTGCTGATAGACTTATGTTAATACTTAAATGTATGTTAATAATGATGCTTGAATTTATCATGAAAGTGCACTTTATATTACCTCAAACGTAATGTTGGTACATTTATGTTCAACATGTATGTGTTTTTTATGATTAACTTATGTTAATGGGATTAATTTTAAATATTGAATATATGTTGATAATGATGATAGTATTTATCATGAAAGTACTTTTTATATTGCCTCAAATGTAATGTTGGTAACATTTATGTTGAACATGTATGTATTGTTAATGATTGACTTATGTTAACGAGATTAATGTTAATTATTGAATATATGTTGATAATGAAGACTAGATGTATCATGAAAGCACTCTTTATATTGTCTCAAACGTAATGTTGTTAACGTTTATGTTGAACATGTGCATATTGATAATGATTGACTTATGATAATGCGATTAATGTTAATAATTGAATGTATGCTGTTAATGATGATTGGATGTATCATGAAAGTGCTCTTTATATTGTCTCAAATGTGACTCTGATAAGATTTATGTTGAACATGTGCATATTGTTAACGATTGAATTATGATACTACACAATTAATGATAAAATTAAATTTATGTTGTTAATGATGATTAGATTTATCATTAAAGTGCTCTTTATATTGTCTCAAACGTAATGTTGGTAACATTTATGCAGAACATGTGCATATTGTTGATGATTGACTTATGTTAATGTGATTAATGTTAATGAATGAATATATGTTGATAACGATGATTGGATGAATTGTAATGTTATTAAAATTTATGTTTTCTTATAGATATCCAATATAATGGCATCTGGCAGAAACTAAGGGAAGAAGGTGGCAGTTATAGAACTTATACAATAGAGGATTTGTAGCTTCGAAAAGATCCATCAGTTGGCGTCATCAATTCAATTCCTAACTAACAACAACAACAAAACTTAGACACTGATGAAATTAGTTATATACAACTTTATTCTACCTCAAACAATAATGAAACAACTAGTGTAGGTTTGTTAATCTTTAACATTTACAAATAGAATTATGCTCAAAGATGTATTTATATATTCTAATATTTCCTTATCATTATTGATTTGTTATCAGGTTCCAATGCCAATATTAAAAAAGATTTATAGGTAAAACTAGAGGTTGTGAATTACAATCGATGAATGTTGTAAAGAATAACAAGTTATTATTACAGACTGAAACTCAACAAGGTCGTCTTGTAGATAAGATCCAGTCTGCAAAATAGTTAAGTAAGTTAGGGATTATTGTGAGAACAAAATTATCTTATTTGAAACATGTTAAGGAATTGAAGGAAGCCAACTTGCTTAAAAATGTTTTAGATAAAGTTGCAGTAATTTTTTAGTATATCTAACTATATGCAATATTGTTTCTATTATTTTAAGATTAATTACACTTTTACTTATTATTCACAATTGAAATTGAATATCGTCAATACCAAAAACCTAGATGTTTCCAACTGTGTGACATCTAAAAACAAAGGACCAGGGATTGTTGTTTTAAATTAGATCAGTATTAGAAATCTTCTTCTTCTGATGCAGATGCATTGAGACATGTTCCTAAACAAATGTCTGAAAAAAATGGAATAATTTTTGTGATTATTGAGTTGACCCAAAAGTTCAGGTTTGTTTTCTTTTCTTTGAAATTTTATTCTATTAATCTTGTTAGATGATTTAATGACTACCTAATCTTTTTTTCTTTATTTAGGAAAATTGTGAAAAGGCAAAGATTAGCAAAGGAAAAATGAAAACACCTCACAATCAAAGGTCCAAATCATTTGTAGTTTTCTAAAATGAATATGTAAGATCTTTATTCGAAATTTATAATTATATTAATAAACACTATATTATTTATTCTGCCTTATATTTTCTTTCATAAAATAGAGTGAGAAGGAATTACAAGGACAAGAGTGTGATAGGATCACACTATACAAAGTCGCTCACTATAAGGAAGGTAAAGGGTAGATGTCAGAAGAAGTAAAAAATAACTATATATGCAGCCAAATTTTGTTTAATTTTTTAGTTCATTTATTAATGTAATTGTAAGTAATAATATTTAGATTGAATATTGGTTTTTTTTTTCTAATTTTAGAATAATATACAAAAGTCTTAGAAATATTTATGTCTGAGGGTAATGAGGTTAATGTTGAAGACATTTATAATAAGGTTTTGTTTTTCTAATTTTAGAATAAGAAGCAAAAGTTACCACTCACAGGTGTGAGAGCACCTACATGGGCGTCAGAAATAACTTACGCCTATGCAATACATATGCAGCCGTATCTAATGCACCAACCCTCCCTTCTTTCACATAAGTAACTCCTTGAGTAGTCATCTCAAGATTCTCAAGCTCCTCTTTACCCTATAAGGTCTCTGCATAAATGTCCCTTTGGTATATCTCGGGTTGAGATAGTTGCATCTCTTCACTTTGGCAAGCCAGCGGATCAATTTATGGAAGCTATCAACCACCTAGCATCACAAAACGAAGAGTTGCAACTATCTCAACCCGAGATGAACCCAAGGGATGCTTATGAAGAGACCTTATAGGGTTAGAAGGACCTTGAGAATCTTGAGATGACTACTCAAGGAATTGCTTGTTTAGAAGAAGTTGAGGAGGTGCTCAAAGTCAAAAGGGATACATCTTTTAGCTCAAAGGTAAATACTGAGTTCCAATTTGTTGTTAAGAATGACTCTTTACTTTTACCTAACAGGTTAGAGAAAGTGAACGATGAAGAAAAAGTTAAAGAGACATTTTAGGTCTTTCCCGATAGCATGGACTCAATAGAGTTTGAGATTCTAAAGATAGGGAATGTGCTGAACATGACGGATTATCAAGCAAGACCCTATCCTGAACAACCTCACGTGGAAGTCACTCAAACTGTGATACCAGAAGATCATACTTTTGTCATGTGAGGAGAAAACATAGAGTCAAGCCAGTGACCCTAAACAAAGGCGCTTCTTGGGAGGCAACCTAAGGAAAGTCAACTTCTTTTCTTTAAATTTTCGTATTTATTTCCTTTATTTATGTGTGTTTTTAGTTGATTGTTTTTATTTACTTTAAATTTTCAACAAAATGAGAGAGAGAATAAAACAAACAAAACAAACAATTTCTCATTTTCTGTTGATTCTAAGATTATATAGTCAGGATTAGAGTGTGAATTGACTAGAAAAATTCATAGCAACTTTAGCATGTTCTTTTGTAATTGGTCAATATGCATTATCTTTATTAGAGTAATGACTATTGGTAGAAAAAGTCAGTAAGATTTTAAGCCTTATTAGACTGTCACATTCATATCAGTCTCATTGTCTTTTGTTGATGTGTGACTTTCATGACATGTGCATCCTAACTTTGCTTTGATTTTCTATTCAAGACCACATTTTTATCACTTGCATTAACATGGAAATGATTAGGCAATCTTTGTTTCATATGCTACATTTGCCAAATAGCCTACTCATTTATATGAATTTTCCTTTGTTAAGGCTCCTTAAGATTTATTTGCCTTTTCTTTTTGTACTAACCACATTACATGCTATTAAACTTAACCAAATGTCATACCCATAAAGCTAGTGGAACAGTTGTTGATTGTTTATGATTATGGATGTATAAAAGTCTAAGTGTGAGGGTATGCATATATGTAGGTTGGATATAATTGTTTGGATGTTATTTTATGTCTTATCATTGAAATTCCCATATTGATGTTCTTTCAATGCTTAAAAAAAGTAAAAGAAAAAGAAAAAGAAAACGCAAAAAAAAGAAAAAGAAAAAGAAAAAGAAAAGAAAAGAAAGAATATATATATATGTTGAAATAAAATTATCAAAGAGGAAATGCCTACGTGTTACAAAGTTACTTATGATTAGTCTTTCCTCCTAAATTTATAGTAAATGGGTTATTTGAGTATGTTGAATATGAGGTGGATGTTGCTTTCAAATGTCACTCCATATGGTTACAAAGTCTTGTTTATGATTAATTTTTGTGAGTGATATATGCTTTATGTGGTTGTGGTGTGAGAGCTTTAGTTTGAGCGGTGAAACATCATTTTTTCATTCATCATAGTTGATGTACATAATTGAGACTGAACGTTGTTTTTCCACTTGATGTACATTGAGTGTTACTTTTGCTTCACTAGTTTTAATGGCTTTCATGCTACTTGATCCAAATATATCTCACCTTACCTTATCCCACATTACAACCTTGAAAAGTCCTTTGATCCATGATTTTGCATGTGATCTTTAGTGGTGAAGAAATGCAATGATATGTAAAGTTGTGGAATGTTATGAGTATGAATGGTCTTGAGTGCACCCAAGAATATATCTTCTTTAAACACATTTTCCAAATATACTGTTAGATTGCTCAGTTTCTGAAGATGATGAATGTTGATTGATCATGAGTAGAAGCGTTGAATGTTAAATTCTTGCTATGATTTTTGAAAATCATTCATCTTTGTTTATGATTATGTACTCTTGGAACATACGGGAAATGATAAATGTTTTGGGTTATTGATTTTAATTTAGATTTTTTCCCAAGGACGGTCAAAAGCTAAGTGTAGGGGAAATTGATATGTGCTTAATTGATTGTATAATTATTCCATATCACTTAGCGATTAATGACATGAAATTGCTTAAGATACTCAGTTTGACTCATATATGATTTTAGGCACAATTCGGAAGCAAAGGAGTTAAAGTGAATCAAAAACACTATATTTGTAACATCCCGTTCCCATATTAAGAGTTAGAACTCAAAAATACAGTACATATGAGATCTCAATGAGGGATTAAGAAAAATGCATCTCATGCCCATGCATAATGTTAGCATACACATACGTGAATTTGAATTTTTGCACACATTAAGATGACTGTACATGCGTCCATTGACATTCCTGGTATAATTGATTTGTTAATGTGATATTATGGTGAATTGTGATTTATTTGCATTGAAATCCAAATTGGAGCATATAAATTATTGATTTAGAATTTTTGGTAAATTTTAGGAATAAATTCTGAAAATGTTGAATATTATTAGACTAGGAAAATGTCATTAGCGAGTAAATTGATGGAAGGAAATAGAAATAAGAAACAAATGATATTGGAGAATTATTAAAAATTATTTTAGAAATTATTGAGAAAATGCCTTTGAAAATTTGGAGATGACTTTAAAATTTGTGAGAAGATGTTATTAAGAAAATTTTGGTGATAATTGGAATAAAAAGATAGGAGTTATAGAGCTAGTTTAATAAGAACTAGTTAGTTGAGAAACTAGTTAAAATCTTAGGAATTGGACACGTGTCCAGATCGTAAACTCACGTTCCTTTTAACTTTGAAAGACAAAGACACTGTTTTGTCTTGTCATAAAATATCTTCTTCGTGGCTTTCTTCTTAAAGCTTCCTCTTCTTCGAATCTTGTTTCACCGAACCTTCACCAAAGTTACACTTTGCTTTCCTGTATCTATTGCTACTCCCATTTTGTTGTCTCTTTCTTTTACTATAAGAAACCTAACCCTACAACCTTGGAATGTGGATGATCTTGTGATATTGGAAAGCTAGAGTTTAAGTGATTTTGAAGATTTTAGAGCTTTAAACAAGTAAGCATTGTATGTTTCTTTATTGCTGCATAAGATGAAACATGCATCATGTTAGTTAGCCATTGATGTTATAAAATGAAAATGTACATATGATGAAAAGTGAGTGAAAAACCAAGGTATACCACATATGTTGATTTTACATATTTAATGATCAAAATGTCATAGGATAGTGTTAAAATGATCTTTGAGAGTGAAAGATTGATGAAAATATGAATAAAAAGAGTGCAGAAATTTTTGGAGACATGAAAGATGTATGATTTGTTTTTGTTACTGTTGAAATACATGTATATTGGTCTTCACTGTTATTCACGCAAATTTCTGGGTGGTAATACAGAGGAGAAAAAATAAATTTAGAGGTAAGTATAGGTATATGGTGATGTTTGGAAATGAGAAAGAATGGTTTAAATGTTAGTTAGAGGAAGAAATTGAAGAGAATGCAGAAAATAGAAATGCAGAAAAATGAAAGTGAAGAAGATGCATGAATATGTGATGTTTTTGATATTTAGTGTTGATTCTTGGTTTTTGGTTTGTTTTTGAAAGTGTTGGGTTGAATGAAAGTCAATAATGCAATAGATAGAAGTTAGAAATATTAGAATGAAAGAAAATAAAAGAAGAAGATGAACAAAATGCAGAAAAATAAAGAGGTGCGTGAATGATTTTCTGGTTTTTGATATTTGGTGTTGAATCTTTTGGCCATATCTTCTTCACCTGACCTCTAAATGATTGGGATATGAACCAAAAGACTCATAACACATTGATCTACATCTCCACAGAATCTTATCTATCTGAAATCATTTAGGAGAGATTGAGTGATAAATTGGGACAGAAATGATGAGGAAAAAATTTGGAAATTGGTTCTAGAGGTTGGGTGTGCACGGCCATGCGTTAAGGTTGAACGACTGTGACTTGTTTGTTGGTGCAAACGGGTGTGCGTTATGGTTGCACGCCTGTGACTTGGTTATTTTGGAATGCACGGCCATGCATTGATGCTGCATGGCCGTGACTTAATTTTTGTTGGGTTAAACAACTCGAAAGTGCACAATCGTGCCCCCGAGAGCTTTTTGCACACCGAACATCCTTCCCTCTTTTACCTATAACTTCTTCTCTAGATATCCAAATGACATGGGACTTAAACCAATAGACTCATAAGACATGTTTCTTCATTTCCATTAAAAAAATTTATAGCCATATGAAACGGATTGATTGATGAATTTAAGATGAAAATGTTGACTTCGCTGGAGTATGATAACTAGAAAGATTTCATTGAATAGGATTCAGTTTTTTTATAATATCTTGTTCTGCAGTTATCTGAGTGGAATGATTTTTAATTTGTAGTAAACTAGAGACATAGGGATATAAATGGTATGAAGAGATCGAATTTTAATTCAGTCTCTAGAATTCCAGATTTTGAATTAAAGTTTAGTATAGGATACTAATTTAGTTTATGAACAATCCAAAAAATTTAGAGTATAACATTTGGAATACTGAACCAAATTAAGTTACCTTGGTGTCATTAGAAACTTAAGACAATGGGGAACATTTTTCTAGAAGAAATTGTTGCCAAATTACTTCATTGTCCTTATCATAATGTTCACGGAAAATAGACCTGAAGGTTTGGAAATTTGGATAGTTTATAAGAAAGAATGAGAGTTTGAATATTGTGTGATTATATAATGTTAGAATAACATTAGTGAATGAATTGTTAATATTATAGCATAAAAAACATGCGTATAATGGAAATGAAGAGATTCTTATGATTGTAGTTGTGATTCAAAAGGAAATGAGTAATGGGTATTAAATAAAAGTGAATGTGAATTTGATAATATACCCGGGGTTATCATTAAGCAAGCATTGTACTTATTCCAAATACACATTTGTTCCTAAATGAATGCTTATAATTATGCCAAGTTATTAATGTGAGTGTGTGCAATGTGTGTATCGCATAATTTGGATGTGCAGGATAAACGTCCGCATTTAGACGTTTCCAGATCATGGAAGCTAATGCTAATTTGGAGCGTACTGTGAGTTGACCTAGATGGTCTTACTTACTGATTGTTCTGTTTGTACTATGTATTGAATGATTTTTTAATGTGAATATGGTTGTTTTGATTTTCTGACATTGAATGTCCAAGGAGTTTGATAAATGTGAGAATATTGAAATGCTCCTTGTATGTGAATTTGATGAACTATTTGATATTTAATTTGATTGTTAAATGTCGGACTTAGTTTCGAAGAAACATGTGAATATGCATATCATTGAAAAAGTGTTTCTTAACATTTATGTTGAATGTCGGACCACGGTCTGATCATGAATATGAAATTGAATGTGAATCCGAAAACATGTGATAGACTAAAATTATGTAAATGTGATGCATTCCATTACATGAATGCATGAATCATAAAGGAAGTTATGACTGGAGTAGCCACCACAAAAGAGCTTAAAGCTCAGAATGTGAAAAAAAGCTTAAAGCTCAGAATTTGCATAAGAGCCAAAGACTCACTATGTAAAATTGAGCCCTGTATCCCTAACGGATACGGGACAGTTATCAATGGGCCCGGTATCCATAATGAATATGGGACAGTTATAGGCACTCGATAACAACAAAGTAATAAATGAAAGTGAGTCTCGTGCGCATTGCATTATAAGTGATATATGTATTTTAAACGATTGAAATGATCAATTTGACTACCCTGAATGTGATCCTATATGTTAAATGAAGTGATGTAAATTATGTGAAAAATGTGAACTTTATGTGTTATATGATTGAGTGAGCCATCGAGGATAGTCACTCATTGAGTTCGCAAAACTCACCCAAATTTTACAATATTTTTTTAGGCTCAGAAGAGTTACCCCGTTAGGCTAACGAGAGCATTGCCACTGCACCCAAGTAAGAGATGGAGGTAAGGATCAGTTCGCATCTGCATTAGTATTTCCTTATTTTTGTATCAAAATATATATTCACAAGTATTTTGAAATATGTATGTAAATGATTTCGTATTGTAATGGTTGTGGCATTGTGTTTGAAAATGTTTGTGAATAAAAGTGGGCTTGATTTATTTATTGATTTTTTGCAACATGCGTGCATTATTTTAAAAGAAAGGACATTTCTGTATTGAATTTGATTGATTGACTATTCTAGGATGCCACCATTGCAGGGTATGCACTCGGACATAACTTAAGATGTCTAGTACGTGTCTGACGAGGGGGGTGCTATAATATTTGGGTCATTTTTCAAAGAATCACACTCACTTGTCTTCATAGAGAAAGAAAAAGAAGATTAGAGCAAGAATAATACAAAAAGAAGATAAGAAAATGAAGAAAATTTTGAAGAGTTCACATAGCCATGACGGAATTACTGCATAGCCATCATTCACGGCTGTGCATGGGACTATATAGGTGTGAGACACTCTCATGCCCATACACAGTGACCAACTGCCATTCCATTTAGAATTTAAGGTACAAAGAACATGTTGTGTGTGACGTGAGTGGAGGGCTAAAGCAAATAATGGGAGGCTGAAGAAAAAAGTGAGTGGAAGGGCTACTTGGAGTGTTGGTTGGAGTAATTCTTTGGCAAGATAAAATGTGACAATGCTTGAATAGCTGTCGGCTATTAAAAGATCTTGGTGGACTACTGTAGTTGGAGTAAATAATGCATGAAAGAATGGAGGGCTAGAGCATTACTCACGGTTGCATGTGTATTAGTTATTTCTCATGCCTATATAGGTGCTCTCACACTTGTGAGGGATAACTCACGGGCCTGAGAGGGAAACCTTACCCTATTTAACCCTACATCTTTAATATAAATCGAGGCATGTGATAGGGGGGTTTGGATGAAAGTTTTGGTGTGTTTCAACTAGGGAAAACTTCAGGAGCTTTAGGAGAGCATGAAAAGGGAGGCAAGCTCTCCACCATGAGAAAACCTATGGAGGGATAGCTTCCCGACACTGATTTAAAGGTGACATTGACACCGATGAACTCGGTTAAGCATATTTTTCATTATGTTTATTATTCTTACTCTCCTTTCTAGTTGATTACGTTATCTTTTATGTATTTATTGGGTATTGTGTGAGAATGATTTTGATGCTCTATTGAATCATTTTTCATGAAAAACATATTGCTAGAATTTGAATGTAGTACGTAAAAGTCGTGCTTGAAGTTGTATGTGCCAACTAAAGGTATTAAATCATTAGGGATAACATAACCTAGGTTAAATAGTTTGACCTTGTGTGATTATTGCTTAGATCGTTCTATTTTTCTCGTTCTTAAGGTAGTTGTATGATTAAACTTAGAGAGTGTTTCTTAGGTTATTCGATAGATAGTCTAGTTTCGTTTTATTTTCTTGTTTAATAAGCCAACCTACCATAACCTAAACACCAATTATCTTTATTTCAAAAAATTTACACACACTCTCTATGGATGGACCTAGACTCACCATTGTTACAGTAATAGGTCTAGTTTATTTTGATTAGCGTTATAACGGGCTATGTCACTAAGATTAACAAAAATATTTACAGTTTTCTATGGGAGTGATACTCTTAAATCACTTTAGCTTTGTTTAGCTATTTGCAATAGACTCTATTCGCTTACCAATTTATAATAGATTAATAAGATCATAAGTTTGTAAAGAACCAAAACAAGATTTACTCAAAAATTTAAAGAAAATCTCTCTAAGGTTTTTTTAGTTAATAACAATGATAAAACCTCTAATTACATCAATGAGAAAGCCTCTTATAGGTATAAAAAATATATAATTAGAATCTTAAAAGGAGATAACTTCTTAAAGTAATAAAACACTAAGCAACAAAAACCATAAGATGAGTGTCTGTCTAGGGGAAACATTAACACCAATTTTATTTTAGAACTTTAAATTTGCATAATAAATATGAGTCGAACACTGACTTTCTTCTGTTTATCCATTTTTAAAACTAGCATAAGACCAATGCTTAACTCAAGTATGAATTTGGGCTAGTTGGGTTCTGTTTCTGAACTTATTAAAGTTAGTGAAAGACTGACATTGATCATTAATGTGACTTTGGCATCAATTACATTTTGTAACCTTCTAGTGATGCTTGCTCCTTCACTTAAATTATCATTACATGCTTAACTTTAGTCTCTCGAAAAAAAAAAGCTTCACTCTTTGCATAGAGCACCACTATTAAGGGATTCTTTATCCATTATTTCAATACTCCATGTCAATGGTCCTCTATCATTTCTCAATGGATCTCTAGCATCTTTTAACACTTGAGTAGTAGATGCTTGATTTCCATCACCAACTCTTACTTTTCTTGGTACAAATCAATATAAGCCCTCTTATTAAAATATTTGGGAGGGGTGCCTTATTCATATAACTACATCTTCCTTATCAGAATTTGGATTGTAGATTGGGAGATTTTTTCTATTAAATAGAATCCCCTTAAGCTTATTATTAGGAAACTCCATATGTTCCTTTGAATGAATGTTGCTATCTTTAAGTTTCTTGGTATGCTTACTCCTAGGGAGTTAAAGAATGGAAGTTTATATAATGGATTAATGTTGTTCTAGTTATCAAACTAAAACTAAGTTCTCCTTCCATTTCCTACCATGTATTTAAGTATATCACATACTTTTTGCCTTACTTTATAATTTTTTAGAAATCTAAGTTAAGTGACATTTGGCTTTGATCTTGATAGATGCATATTTGACCATAACTATATACCTATATTTTATGTATTTTTCTTGATATTTTATAGTTTTGCTGTCATAATTACCTACATGGAAAAAATGGAGAAGGATTCGAATGAAATTGTTACATGAAATAAAGATTTGAAGCAACTTGGACTTATAAAGCCATATATGTGCCAATGTAAGTCTCTTTGTGCACAGTCACAACTTTAGGTGTTTTAGAGCTATGTATATATACCTTAATTTTTAATATAAAAGGATGTGAGCGAAGGCAAAACATAGGATCCAAATTATTAAGCAGTTTTGAGGCGTAAGAAAGCTAGAGAGGCGAAGATTTTGGTCAAAGTAGAAGAACACATTAAGAGATTGAGTAGATAGCTACATTAAATCCAAACTTGCAAAAAGATTCCATAGAAGAGAAAGGGAGATTTAGAATTGGGACTTCTTTATTTTATATTATTTTTTCTTCATGTTTTTTTTATTTCCTCCTCTATGACTAACTATACATGTTTAGTTTCTATATGTGACGAACCTTAATTTTTGATAACAATATGTTTTAATCTTTTATTTAAAACAATTGTATTAATTGATTTATTACAATTTAATTATATGTTTTATTCTTGTTCTAATACATCCATAATATTTGCATGATTTGATTTCATATAATTGAGATTGAGAAATTATCTTTTATAGATAGATCTACTATAATTGGAAGGAGTTATATGCAAACCTAGAGATAGGTTGATATAAATCCTCTAGATTAGGGCCAAACCTAATAGTGAAATTCATAAATCGATAAAGCAATCCTAGGGTTTTAACTAGAAAGATTAGTTTTAATAAATTGATGGATTAGTCTTAATATTCTCGAGAGGGTTAATAGCATAAAATAGGAATTTCCATGGTCTAATAATCGATAATATAATTGTATGATAAAAGGTAATCATTTAATGATTCTTAAAGGGATTCATCATTTAGACACTACTAATTAATATTGATTTTTCTTTGTATTCTACTTTTCTTGAGTTTAGAATTTTTAATCTTAATTTATTTTATTTGTTTAGCTTTATTTTAATTAAAAACCAAAAAATCTAGTTCTTAGGCTAGATAATAGAAAAAGGTTAACTATTAGTACTTACTATCTTTGTGGGATCGACCCGTACTTCCTTTTGTTAGCTATAACTATTTTATGCATATACTCTAAAATTAATATTGACCTTAACCTTAGGCCAATCAAGCTTTTGGTGCCATTTTTGGGAATAACAATATTATGAAAGCCTAGATTCTATTAATATGACCATTATTTTTTGTATTTTTTTTATTTTTTTTCTATTTAATTTTTTTGGCTTACTCATTTAATTTATCTTTTGAACTTCTCTACTTTTACTTTGAGTTTGTAACTTATTATTAAAATTTACGATACATAGTTAAAGCTCACAATGGAAGGATGGAGTAGTTAATATTCTTATGAGAGTTATGGTATGTCATCGCAATATGTAACATCACCATATGTGAAAGAGATGTTTCCTGAACTATTTTTGGAAGCTCAATTGATATCCATGTTGGGTTGTGTTATTTGTAGGAGTAATTATTACAATCATGAATGTTAGGCACTGAACTATATATGGGAGCAACCAAGCATACAGAACTGGCCTCAAAATGTACCTTATGAGAATACGTGTAATTCAGAGTGGAGCAACCTTTTATGCATATGGATTGAATGATTATTCTTTAACTCAATATGTACGCAGCATTAGTAAGTGGAAACTATTACAGATAAAATAATGGAATACTTGCTAAGAGTGAAGCTAGTTGATGTAAATTTAAGGAGATATTTTCTTGGCCTGAATATATTAAGCATAGTACCTTATACTATCTGAGCTTACTATTGTCTTAGAGTGAGGAAGAGAAGAAGGTTGATTTCGTGAATGAAGTTACATCTCAAGAGGTCAAGGAGGTAACTATTGATGTAAGAGAGGATGATGAATAGATGACAGAGGTAGCAGAGGAAGAAGAAGAGGAGGAAGCCTATCTCTAAGAAGAAGAGGAAGTAGAGAAGCAGTAGAAGATAGATGAAGTAGAAAAAGAGGAAGGAGTCTTTATCTAGGAAGAGAAAGTGGAAGAGTGGACAAAGGAGATTAAGGAATAACTAGAGGAGAAGCCAATTGAGGAAACTATTGATAAATAATTGGGAGTTTCCTTAAGTACAGAAGGCTCCCACTTCCTATATGATAAATTGCATATGGCAACTAAAAATTTAGGGAGTTTTGTTATCCTTTATTATATTAATAGTTTGTCATTGAAAAAGGTATTAATGGCATTCATTGGAGTTATTAATTTGATAAATTATGCCCTATTCATTATCTTGTAACAGGTGGCATATTTATGGGCCACTAAATTGCCTTAGGGAGAAACGGTGGAAGTAAGCCACTAATTATAGATCCAGGATGATGGTAACATGCAGGTACATCTAGCTAAAGATGTTAAATAAGTGCTACTTGGAAGGCAACTCAAGAATTAGGATTTATTTTTGTTATGTTATTTTTCATATTTCATATTATTTTCATATTTTCTATTTTTATTTCCTTATATCGTTTTATCCCTTTTTCTTTATATTTTGAAAGGATGTTAGTATATCATATTAGATGGACAGTCCCAAAAACATAAAAATCAGAATTAGAAAATCCTTATTACTTAGGGAAGTACCAAACTCCATTTTCTCACTTATCATATATGCTTATGTTATATACATTGAGAACAATGTATAATTTTAAGTGTGGGGAAGGGGATTATGATTTTGTTTATTATAACCTTTGTTGATTATGATTTTTTTATTATAACCTTTGTTATTAAATTTTATTAGGTGATATCATGAATTAATTGAAATATGTCCATAAATACTTTATTTCATTATTGATTATTGATTTGAATTAATATGCAAAAGGATGATAGTTAGATAAACCTACTTTTATAAGTCATATTGTTAGTAATCATTAAGGTAGTCAATTTGAATGAAAATTGCATATTATTTACACATATAGGACCATCTTTTTCATAAACTTTTAAGCCTAAGAACAAATACATAAATTTTTTAGCTATTTTTATTTTTTCATGTGTGTTGTCATATAGAGTTGATTGATTATAGAACTTTTTTTAATATGCATATTGAGACCATATTTGTTAAATTAGAAGCATTGAAATGATAAAGGTAGTTAGATTAAAACTCTTTCTTAGCCTATTTCTTTGATAATTACCTTATCATATTCTATCGTTAGGAATAACTAATTTTGTACCTTAACCTTTTTCATTGATTATAACCACATAATTAACCTTTAGCTATTTTGCTTTGAAGCCTTTTTATTATTTTAAACCCTAAAGGTTATTTACATTATATGATTGTTTAAAAGTTGAGAATTTGAAAGGTCCAATAATTCTTTAATTATGGTAAATGATGAATGCTCGAAATGCTCAAACATATGTTGATAATAATAAAAAACTTTTGCGAGCATAAAAAAAGAAAAAAATATAGTACTAATGGATTTATAATGAAAGGAGTTGTCTATTATAAATAAGTTTCTTGTAATGTTTCCTTCGTAAATTTCCTTCAAATTCATCAAATTTTTGTTATCCTAATCATACTTTAACTAAGCCCCAATACAACCTTATAAAGACCTTTTGGTTTTTGTTTCTAGTTTATATACAAGTGGTGGAGATGCTATAATATTGCAAGCTTATGGTTAAGAGGTCTACTATACATTGATTTGAGAGTTTCATACTTTTCACCCTAAACACTAAACTGTATTGAGTGAAACCTTGGTGAGGGTGTAGAAATTTATGCTTTTGATTTCAATAAGATTATTGACATGATTATTATTAATATTAACTTATGAAGTTAGTTTTAGGATAACTTGATTCTACTTACATGTTAATTTGATTACTATGACATGATGATTTAAAGTATGGATGGAGAGGTTGAAATTAATGAAGGATAGATGTTGTAATATTAATAATTAGATTATGACTTGCTTGAGGACAAGCGAAAGCTTAAGTGTGGGGATGTTTGATAAATGTATATTTGACTTTAATTAGACACCCTTAAGTGTTGTATATTTGGTACATAAGTCACTCCAAGTGCATTTGTAGGTCATAATTGCCTTCATGAACATAAAGGAGAATAATTAGGAAGAAATCATGGCATAAAGTGAAGATTTGAAGCAACCTGGACTTACATAACCATATATGGCTCAAGTCTCCATGAACATGAAAAGTCATTATTTAATTTTAATATAAAATGAAATGAACATAAACAAAATAAGAGAGCCAAATTATTAAGCAGTTTTGAGACATAAGACACCTAGAAAGGTGGTAATTTTGATCAATGGATGAACAAAACATGAACAACTCCAAACTTGCAAGAAGATTCAATAGAAGAAAAAGGGAGATTTAGAATTATGACTTTTTTCTATAAATATTTATTCATGTTCATCATTGATTTCCTTTTACAGTTACTAGACGTGTTTAGTGTCTAGGTTTGATGAACCCTAGTTTGAGGTAACATTATATTTTAATCTTTCATTCAAAGAAATTATATTGATTTATTTATTATAATTCAATTATGTGTATTATTCTTGCATGATTTGATTTCATATAATTAGGATTAAGAAATCCTCTTGTACAAACAAACCTACTATAAGTGGAAGGACTTGCATGCAAACCTAGAGATAGGTTGACATAATTCCTCTAGATTTGGGTCAAATCTAATAGCGAAATTCATAAATTTATAAAGCAATCCTAAGGGCTTTAACAAGAAATATTTTTGTAAATCAACTAATAGATTAGTTGTTAATGGTCTTGAGAGACTTATTAACACAAAATAGGATTTCTATGGTCTAATAATCAATAATATAAATGCATGGTAAAAGGGCAATTATTTAATGATACTTAGAGGCATTCATCACCTAGACACTACTAATTGATATTGATTTGTCTTCGTATTCTACTTGTCCTAACCTTAGAATTATTTAATCTTAATTTAGTTTATCTATTTAGCTTTATTTTTAATTAAAAACCAAAAATTTTGATTCTTAGGCTAGATAATAGAAGAAAGATAATTACTAATACTTATCATCTTTATGGGATTGACCTGTAATTGCCTGTGCTAGCTATAGCTACATTGCGCACTTGTGGTAAGTTTAATATTTACCTTAACCCTAGTCCAAACTGGTTTTCTAGAAGATATTTTGCTAGGGATATAGTGTATGCATCCAATTGACCCCAAATGACTTAGTTCTAAATCTCCTTAATAATGAAAATTTTATTCATTGCTTTAATGGATGTTATACCTAAGCCCCCTTTTTTCTTTGGGGAAGCAAATATTTGACCATCATTTTTATTGAGCCTGCATTATTAGCCTTTCCATCTAAAATTTTTTTAGTATCCTTTCAATAGATTTATTCTGGTTAGAGGGAAGGAATAGACGTGAGCACTAACAAAAATGAAGGTTATTTAACACTACTATAATTAGATGCAGCCTGCCATGTAAGAAATATGTTTATTTTTATAGCAATTAGTTCTCTTTTACATTACATATAATGATGGCTAATGATCTTTATAGAAAATTCATTTAGAAGTTATAGGTATCCCTAAATTCTTGAAAGAAGGGTCTTGATTCTTTATCAATAAGATAAGGCTACACTTATTGGGGTTACTTAAGATCCCTGAGAAGGATTTAAAAACCTTTAGTGATTGCATTAAGAACTTGATAGAAGCTAAGTCTACATCATATAAGAGTAAAAGGACATCTGTAAATGAAAAAAATGAAAAATTTTAACTGCTTTTTGTTATATTTATATTTAAGTCTTCCTAGTTGATTTTTTTGTAATGATATAAATGAGCAATTCTATATATGAGGTAAAGAGAAAAGGAGAGGATCACCTTCCCTGAACCCTTTAACCACTTAAAATTTTTGGTAGGTTTTCCATTGATTAGAATGTTGTATTATTGTTACAAATTAAAGAATCCAATCGATGAATTTCTTAGGAAATCCAAAAACCACATGCGTGATAGAAAATAATTACTAATTGATGGTATCAAATGCTTTGTGATAATCTATCTTAAGTGAATAGTTCATTATCTATTTCCTTTTATTATAAATGTTAAAGAGATATTGGGTTATTAATATATCATCTCCTATACATCTTCTTTTAATATAGGCTTCTTGACTTAGTTGAAGTTTTTGTTAAAAATGATTTCATGACAAGCAATTGGCCTATAGTTATTAAATGAAGAGAGACTGGAGATGTTGGAAATAATATATAGGTATACGTTATTGAATTTCTTCAACTGTTTCCCCTTGTTAAAGAAATCAAAGATTTCTTTAGAAACTAAATGCCCTGTTAGGTGCTAAGCTTTTTAGAATAAGAAGACACTAAGACTAGGGCTTTGTCATTTTTATCCTTATTGAACAAGCTGATGAGTTATTTTGTTTGATCTGTGTTAATCATAGAGAAATTATATGTTGTAAGATCTTGTGAAATACAAAGGCTACTAGTTAAATTTACAAAGATTTTTTAAATTATTAAAGACTAACTCCTAAAACTAATTAGTTTTAAGGAATTTGACAATGAATACCTAATGATCATTATGACATTATTTATATAAAAATACACATGTATAAGTAATTGTGAGTTCTTTTAAGCATTTTTGTTATCCTGATTTAAAAAATGAATGAGTGAGTATAATAATTTCACTCTAGTAAAAATTTCAAAGTTAAAGAGTGGTGTTAGTAGCCATTTTAGATAGCAACGTATTTAAGCAGCCAGGAGTATCAATAATAAGGTTTTTACTCTAGTGTAAAAAGATTAGGCAACTTTTCAAACAAGCTTCTAATTTTCTCATTTAAATATATATCTTATTAATAAAAATGAACATGTTTGAATGTTAGAGCATGTTATTTTTTTGTTTATTTTATGCATGGAATTGATTTTTTCTATCAAGTTGAAGTTTGAAGAATCTTAAAGTGAATTAAATCAAATTGTGAATCGATGTAACTATTTATTTGCACAACATTTTGATGACCGTTTATGATTTAATAAGCAATGAAAAATATTCATTATTATATTTTATTTGATTAGCATGTTTTGAATTTTTTCTAGCTGAGATTGATTGATGGATTGGTTTATTTGAGGACAAGAAATTAATTAAGTGTGGGGAGTTTGAAGTAAATTAAATGTGGGGAGTTTGATGTATGTTAGACATACATTATTTTAACACTATTTTTATATATTATTTTGTTTTATATTGATTACTAAATTTAATAAGTATTATCCTTTTACGTCTTATTTATTTCGATATAGGGAAATGAAGCAAAATTGGATTGAATTGGAGAAATTTTGGAAGAATTAGAGAAGGATCACAAAATACATCAACATATAGACCACCATGTTAAAGTTTATATTAAAAGTGGGTGCTTCTATTTCTCTAGCGCATCATACACACCTCCATATCACCCTATGAATGAAGAAGAGGGGTACTTACATGAATTTCAATTGGTGAATATTCTAAAGTTAGCAAATTGGCAAAAATAGTTTTACTTCCTTATAATTTCATTTTCCAAAGATGCTTTACCAAAGCTTTATCTAATTTTTTCTTAAAAAGAATTTGCCTTATTCTTTTGTTTAATGTAAATTAATTCCCATCATAAGTAAGGTATGTAGATATTATATTACTAATTCAATGTTTAAAGTCATTGCCAGATGTTTTCAAGTTCACACATCTTTATAATTTTGAGGCATAGAGAGTACAATTAAAGTCTCTAGGAATTATCAATGGAGTGTTCATATTTGTGCCATTATTCTTTAGGTCCTTTCAGAGAGTATTCCTCTCGAAGGATAAATTTTCAGTGTATATAAAGTTGAAGCATACATTATATTTGTTTAGCTTTAACTTAGCAAACAAATGAAGATCCTGCTTACTGAATTGTTAATCTATAAACTTTAGTTTTTCTATATCTTAAACCATTACAATCCCTCCATTGTGATTGTAATGGTTTAATTTTACAACTATATAATTTGAGTGATTATTTCCATTTGCTATAGATGAACTAGAGCCTCTTACAACTATGTAATTTTAGTTAGGTTTTCTTGGTATTTTTATTATATCCATTTTGTCAATTTCTTCGTACTTAGGAATGTCTTTTTCTAAGGTTTCATTAACATTCAACCATATTTGATCTGCCAACTTATAGATGTGTTCTTCTTCAATTAGAGCATATATTTCATAAAGATTTTTCTTTGCAGTTTCCTTTTCTTTACCTTCTCCACCTTTTTTGTTCAACTCATTTGGGATTTCTTTAATTCTAGAATTCTGGTTTGCCTTACTAATTTGTGTCCTCTTTTGATTTAGGTTCTCTAATTGATTAACTTATAATGATCACTCTGGGGAAATGTTTTGCTTGTTTTTCTCCATTCCTTTCCTCATTTTTCAAGGTTAGATCTTTATTGATGAGAAAATAATACTAAGTCCACCATTTTTTCAAGCATATTTTGTCAAATTATGGGTGTCACCTCAGGGAGATTTTCGCTGATGATAGCTTGCATGTAAATTCTTACATATCTAATTCCTTTATGAAGGTTGTAATTTTATTCATGCATATATGTTGTCATATAAAACTAACAAGCTAGACTATTCCTATTGTAGATAAATATTTAAGTAGAAGATTATGTATATTGATCTAGAAAGGTATGTGTTTCATTTCTAAGCACTTTATTTGCTTACCAAGAGACCATTTTTACAAAAAGATTTGTTTATTACTCATATGCCTAGGATCAACTTCCAAAGGTTTATAGGATTCTTCTATTAATGCAAACTTGAATACATAAAGACCATGTTCATTTATTAGAATCTTAATTAAACCTGCCATTCTCTAGTTAGCATGAGCCCAAGATTGCATCACTAAATATGTAGGTCTTTTGGGGAAAAAAACTAACAAAAAAGTAATACATTTAGCTATACCTTACTTTAAGACTTCTTTAGGAGAAGTTATAATGCTTTGTCACTCTGTTCCATTTAGGAGGGGGAATAGATTAGCTTTCCTATATAAGACACATATCCTATAACCTAGCACTAAGTTCTTATAATGATTTTATGTTTCTTAGTTACAACTAAAACATCTTCATAAGAAATACAATAAGTCTAAAATGAGGAATCCTTTCCTTAGTTAGCCTTTTGAATTAGCCTTATAACCTATTATTTAGAGGAGTGTATCTGGAGCTCTTTAGAGTGTGGAGAAAAATATTGTCCTAAAAGTTAGTGTTCTATCTATATTAAGAAAAAGAGATATGATCATTCTAAAAATTGAAAAATCGTTCCTTTTATAATAAAGAGTGAAAATTAAAAATGGTTTAAAAAGGGAAAAATCAGAAGTTGGAGAATGTTGAGTAAAAAAAAGAAGACTGTAGGAAGATATGGATTAAAAAAGGCAAAAAGGTGAAGCTAGCAATTACAGGAAAACTAGCAAATAAAAGATGAGTGTACATCAGAGCTAGCTTCCACGAAGAGAGTAAGGAAAGCATAAAATGTAAAGAGTTAAGGGAACTAAAAGGAATTAGATGACTGTAAAGGTAAGGATAAATGAAGAAATCACTGAAGAAGGAGATTAGAGATCAACTAAAATTTGTAGACATTATAAAGAGAAGGAGGAGCCTTTCCCACTGTAAATTGTCATAAGATCATTATGATATGAGGAACTTGCAACTATAACCCCATTTTAACAAAGAGTTGACATATTAAATCACCAATATTGTGCTTTTTGTAGACCTTAGATTAAAAATCAATTTCTCCTTCATAATATAAATTACTTTATTGGTGATGAAGGGTTTGAAGAGGCTACTGGAAAGGGGTTTAGTGCAAATATTTATGGTTCACGCTCTTTTATTCGTAATGAAAAGCTCAATTTCATAAAGAAGAAACTCAAAATTCTCAATCAATCAAGATATAATAATAATATTGTAGTTGTGATTAACACCAGTGATAGGTTTAATAGGTATTCAATAATCTTTATACTTGGATCCAACAAATCAAGTACTTCAAGAAGAGGAGAAGGAAGCAATGCATGCTTTAACAAGGTCTATAGAAGTATAATATTCAATATTGAGGCAAAGGTCAAGAATGTAATGGCTTGAGGATGGGGATAAGAATACTTCCTTTTCTATAAGTCTTTACTAGCAAACAAAAATCTAAACAAATTAATTCCATGTAATTTGAAGATGTCATAGTTACTTTAACCAAAAAGGACCTCTATGTGACCGCAAGTAATTATTTTCTCATAGCAATAGGCATTGAGGAATAGACACATTCTTCTAGGTTACTGATTAACTCTATTATTACTTACAAAATTTCAACTAAAAGTGCATATGTTATTGAATCTCCATTCTCACTAGTTAATATGGAAATAGTATTTTCTTAGTCTCAACCCCGTCAGATCACAAAATCTTGATGGACTTAATGGCTTTTCCGTTTAGAAATATGGCATTTGATCAAAGACTTAGTCATAATGGTTGTTTTGAGCTTCTTTAATAGATTATTAAAGGCATTTAGCAAGATTTTCATATGTGATTATCCTCATGATCACCAATATTGTTACCTTAGGGGACTTCAGGCATGTCTCCTATTGTAACTTCATTTACAAGGTTGTTTCCAAAATACTACCTACCAGACTAAAGAAGCCTATAAAACCTTTCACTAATGAGATATAAGCAACATACATTGAAGTAAGAGATGTTGAGGACAATATTTATCTGGTGCAAAAGTTATTCAAGAATTACAAAAGAAAAAACTCTCTTAAGTATTGTACAATCAAGGTCGACTTTAAGAAAGCCTTTGATACTATAAATTGGATTTTTTAAATTCATTCACTGTAGGTTTTTGGCATCCATAGGAAGGATACATCAATTTCTTTCAATGATTTTTTATAGTATCTTGGTTAATGGTTAGACCAATTTCTTTAAATAATTTTTTATAGTATCTTAGTTAATGGTTCTCTAACTGTTAACCAAGATACGAAGAAAAAGGCATTAGGCAAGGGTGTCTCCTTTCCCCTTACCTTTTTGCATTTTTCATAGAGGTCCTCTTCAGGCTTATTAAACAATGTATTGGGTTGGAAAGTAAATAAAAGTATCACTAGAAATGCAAGAAGCTAGCAATCCATAGTTTAGCATTCACTAAAGGTGTTTTGCTTTTCTCTAGCATAGATTCACAATTAATAAGGGCTCCAATGAATACTTTAGATAAATTTAAAATAATCTCTAAATTATCTATAAATAAGGAGAGAAGTTACTTCTTCATTTCCTCTTCTGTAACACATTTAGCTTATTGGTTTTCATCTATAACAGACCTCAGGATATAGCAACACCTATTTACCTATTTAAGAGATTCTCATCTCTTATAAATGACAAAATTATGTTAATTTTTTCCTTTAATCACTAGATTCAAAAAAAGAATTGATAATGAAGGCAACATATCTCTTCCATTTATAAGAAGAGTTTAACTGATCATTGTAATATCAAACTCTCTGTATATTCATTGAATAACTCACATTGCTCCATCTCTAATCAAAACTATAAAGAAGCTTATTAGGAACTTCTTGTGGGTAGGTACCTCTAACACTCCCTACATTGACAAAGTAGCTTATAAGGCATTATGTCTTTTAAAATAAAAATAGTCCTTGGGGTAATGCCTTTGAAACTTAGCAACAACCTTTTAATAAAGAGGACACAAAGAATAAAAAATAGGTCTTGGGGGTAATACCTTTAAAACTTAACAACAACCTTTTAATAAAGAGGATACAAAGAATACTAAGTAACAATGAATCCTTTCAGGTGAAGTGGAATGCTCCTACTATCTTAACCAATGTGAAATCTGGTAATGTGAATCGAGGTATGATGCCTCATGAATAAAACAACATATTCTTAAAAAAGGAGATACATAAAAGGCTTTCTTTAGAACTAGGATGGGGGATGGCTCAAATGCTAAATTTTTGTCTCATAATTAGAGTTCTCTATGTCCATTAATGGAGAATGATTCCTTTTCCCATCTAAGTGAAGTAAATCACTTGTTAATATATAAATCACGTATAATATGCAAAATACACAAGAATGGGCGTTGAATTGTGTTAAATCGTCTAAGATATGAATCTTTAAAATCTTCTTAATTTTCTTGAAAAATTCAGATGATTACAAATTTAAACAATGCATTTATTTTAATGAGTTATGCAATAGCGAAAATTAGTATCTATTCTTCTAACAATAAGAAAATTAAAAAAGGTAAGAGTTAGAGAATATAATACCACGATTTATACTGTTCACCCTTAACCTTGGGCTACGTCCAGTCCTTAGAGTTTTATCTGCGATTTCACTATCTCCTTCAATGTTACAAGTATTATTTCTACACTTGCAGAGCCTTTTCAAGTCTCTTTCACAAAGTATTCTTTATCTGCTTCCTTAGCCTCTTCAGGCTCTAGCCTTTCTTTCTTTCGAAAAGATATTGTTTGAGCTTCCACACTCACGTTATAGATGTATTTGCTCTCTTTATTTCTTTCTTTTCTCTTAGAATATTTTTCACAGTATAAGCACTTAAGCACAGAATTTCTCTAATTATTTTTGTACATTCAAAATTCTTATTGAAGTTTACAACTACAATAATATTTGTAACCTAAATCTCCAACGGTCTTCTTGAGAAATCTGCTTGTAGAGTCTTCTAAAGTCTATTATTAGTTGAGTCCTGTAACTAACTCTAACTAACTGACGTTCTAGTACATTATTCAATTACATCGACTTGCTTAGATTCATATGCTTCATCTGATGTATGAGACTTGATCACTTCGTTGAATCCATCTTATTCAGTTTTTACTTTAAGTATCGTCTTGATTTGATTATTTGTGCCACTTATATTTATTTGTGCACTTAACAAATTCATCAAAATAGTTCACACACTTCTATTATTATTATTTGACTTTCATCAAAATCAATAGAAGAAGTAAAGTCTTCTTGACTTAACAAAGTTGACAGGAAAGTTACCTCTGCACAACCTCAAGTTTTAGGCCTTTAATGAGAGTTGTCGATTCCAACGATAATGAAAAAAACCATCTTAAGAGGAGATCTCATAGATAAGGTTGGAGTGATCACGAGTAAAGACCAAAGGTAAATAGTCCATTCTTTAATGGTGAACTTGATACATAGGCCTTTTTAGATTGGTCAAAATAATACTGAAATTCCAGATCAGAGGAAAGTAAAGTTAATTACTTATTGACTTAAAGGAGAATATGCTATTTGGTGGAATCAATTGAAGGGAATAGGTTAAAAGAGGGGCCTAATTTGGTGTCTATTTAGGCAAGGATTACACAATTATTGAGGGGACAAATTTTGCCTCTAGATTATAAGCATTATTTGTTTAATGCTTAATATAACTATATTAAAGGGACTAAGACTATTTATAAGTATACTACTTAGTTTCTGAGATTAGTAGCTCGGAAAATTTTGACTCAAAGCAAAGTACAACAAGTTACTTGATATTTGAGAGGTTTAAATCCAACAATTTGAGATAAATTTAGATTCAAATGTCCTTAAATGTTTATGATGTAAAGAATTTGGCTATAAGGGCGAAGATTTTGATCGATAAGAGGTCACAATATTATAGGAGAATGAGGAATAATAAGAGAATGATAAGTGAAAAAGGAAAAGAAGTTGTTAACTCTACTCCCACATGTGTTAATGTCATAAAGGGAAATAACAATGGTATAAATTCTAGTAAACAAGTTATACCAGTTACTAAACTTGCCAACCTTTATGCTAATCATGTTCCTTTAAAGTGCTTTAAATGTAGGGAACCAAGCCATCATTCTAATTATGTCTGAGGTGGAAGCTTGATAACAAAGTGGAGTAGGTAGCCAAAGATACTGAAGAAGAGGAGTGTAAACCAGATGGGGAAGATTATGAATATCCTAAAGGAGAAGAAGATGATTTTGTTGAATTTATTAAGAGATTAATAATTTCTAAAAAGGATTTTAAATATTGACAATGATACTAATTGTTTCGCATTAGGGGCATGGTACAAGAAAATCTTTATGAGTTGATCATTGACGGAGGTAGCCAAGAGAATATCATTAGTAAATTGGTGGTTAAGAAGCTAAAGTTATTGGATCCTGATTTCTTCTAAATTGCTTATTGTTTGTTTAATTATTTATTTATGTTTAGTATGTTTGTTTATTTATTTTTTTGAATCGAGTCATTAATTTAGTAGGCATGAATAAAGATTGAAAATTTGATGGAAATATTGGAACTTAGTTAGAATTAATGCGGTGTTAAGTGGATTAAAGGAGTTAGAGCCACAAAAGACAAAAGAAGGACAAAATTGGAAAGGCTAAGTAAGTGAGGGGCATAATTGGAAGAAAGAGAATAAAAGTTGTCTTAAATTAGAAGAAGAGAGGAAGGTGTCGTAAGAAGCAAAAGAGAAGAGAAAAAACGTGAAGGAAGAAAAGAAAAGAGAAGGAAAAAGCATGGAAGCTAGGAGAAAGAAGAAGAAAGAAAAGATTTGAGCTAGTTTAAGGTAATTTTCTTCATCTTTCTTCTTGTTTTGTTAGAAAATCAAAAGGGATTAGAG
>JAOTAY010025578.1:0-28244 GCA_025629805.1 Erythroxylum baracoense | reverse complement strand
CATAATAATTTGTAATTGTTATTATTTGTTAACTTTTTTCAACTATCACACATAGTTCGTAATAAAATTGTCAATTAATTACATATTTTTAATCATATTCAGGACCAGGGGCATTTTTGTCATTGTCACCATTTTTCCGTCCTGTCCACTGCAACCAAACACCATCTGTCCTCGAGACGGAGACAGAAAATTCTGTTCTGTCCACCACAACCAAACACCTCACTGTCTCCAGCTTTTGTTCTGTTCCGTCCTGTTCCGTTCCGTCTACAGATACTGGAGACAGGAACCAAACGTAGGGTAAAGTGAGGGATACGTAGTGACAAGCCACACTTGGGCTATTTGCTAAGAAGAGATAAAAAGAAATAGGGATAGAAACGGGTCAGCCTCACTAATTTTTTAAAATTAAAAATATAGAACAATGTTTTAATTAAGTCCAGGTTTCAGCTGCCTAGGCCCTGACTTACCGGAGACGTAAGTCTTCTAAATAAAACGATATTGTTTTGCTTAGAATAATTAGGTTTCGCGTCAGTCTAAGCCTGGGCTTGGCCCATAGGTCGACTTATTGGAAACAACTAAATTTAAACTCATGGGCTAACAATTGCTATCCCTAAAAAGAAATTGTTCTAAAGTGATATTTGTTTTGACTTTTGTCACTCTTGTTGAAATTGTTGGAGGATTAGACGAGGAATTGAGGATTAGATATGTATTGGACTTTGGTGGAGGATGATAGATGTATTGGACTTTGTTGGAGGATGATAGATGTATTGGACTTCCAGTCTTCCACAATACTTCTATGTCTTTGACAAAAAATTTCAGAAGTCATACTCCTATCATACTTATAGCTCTAGCTCAATATACTATTACACGTGTGTCACTTCTCTGTCTATGATAAAATATTTTAGAAGTCAAGTCCTATCAGACTTCTACCTCTAGGTCTTCGCGGGTACCTAGGATTTTTTTTATTGCATCAATGCATTTGATTGCTATGTTCATGGTTTTCTGGTACTATCTTTAATCTTTAATCCTTTCCGGGTACGTAGAAACTCCAATAAAGTAAAGGGTGTTAAGAATAAACATTGATCAAATTTTCATATTTTCAATATAAATTTATATGTTATCTGTGTGTCGACCGAATTTAGAGCCTCTTTTAGTATCCTTATATGAACATACTTCAACTTTTTAGTAATTCTTCACAATTATTCAATTTTGGAAAATTTTCATATTCCATCTCTAATTAAATTTCAACATCTTCAATACTTTATTTTTATTAAATCTTTCTATCAGTATCCTATATGAATTGAATTTCTTCAACTATTTCAATTCTTTTTCAAGTTTTTTTTGTTTTTCTATATATATTATTGTATGGTTCTTTATGCCAACATGTCATAAGTTAATCTTCCCTTTTATTATTGTTTCTTTTGCTGGTTATGGTTATTGAAGCCAAATCCTATACTATCGAATAGAGTAAACAATGTAAGCGATATAAAGACAAAGTTAAGGGGTATTTTCATTTTGAGATTTTTCATCTCCTTTCTTTCTTTCTGTTTCATCTATCTTCTTAGTTCATTATATAGTCTTTTGTGACTTAGTTTTGTTATGGTTATTGTTGTGACTTATTTTTGTACAAAACTAACAAAATGATTTTTCTTATATTTTCATATTGAAATTATAATGGAGACTATGGAATTATAGAAAAACAATGATGAACTTAACATCCTCCACTAATGGTAAGTTTGATCTAGCATGGAATTATTTCTTTTATTCTTAAGCATATCATGGAAATACCAAATATAATTATATATTTTGTGGTAAAATATTTAAACTAGGAGGAATTTATATGAAAGAACATTTTGTTGGTGTTAAGGGTAATATTATTTTTTACAAAAATGTATCATTTGATGTATGTGAGAGGATTGGAAATAATTCACAACAAGTAGAAAAGAAAAACAAAAATAAAGAGGCTCAAAATATATCTTTTGAAGATGATGAAGCACTATAAGTATTAGATAAAGGAAAAAGGAAAGTTATTATTAACACGTATTCTTATTTTTCTTTAAGAACTACTCTTGGTTGTCAACCTAGTTTAAAAAGTATTTTAGTTGATAAGGATACTATTTTGCAATGTAAACAACCATGAGCTAGATGGTTTTACCATTTATGCATTCCTTTAAATGCTTTAACTTCACCCTATTATCAAAAAGCAATAGATGTTATAATAACGGTAGGTCCAGGATCTAAGATACCTTCTTATTATGAGTTTTGTGTGCCTTTGCCTTAAGATTTTTTTTAAAAGTTAGTTAATTATAGATACATACAAGTTTAGTTGGGAAACAATAGGATGCAATATTATGGCAAATGGGTGGACTGATCAAAGACAAAGAACCTTGATTAATTTATTGGTTTATTGTAATAGTGGAACAACTTTTATCAAGTTTGTTGATGCCTTTGATATGGTAAAGATTGCCCATGCTTTATTTGAATTTTTCATAAAATTATTGAGTGGGTTGGACCAAAAAATGTGGCACATGTTGTTGCTAATAAAGAAATTATTTATGTATCAGTTGGGTATTTGTTACAATCAAAGTATGAGTATATTTATTGGTCTTCATGTACTGCTCATTATATAAATCTCATTTTAAAAGATATTGGTGGTATAGACCATATTTCTGATCTTGCTTCATGTGCATCTAAGATCATAATTTTTGTGTATAATCATATTAATTTTTGTCTTGGTTAGGAAAGTAAGAAGATTGGGTTGATTGTGCATTCTATTGCCACTAAGCATGTAACTAAATTTATTACTTTGAAAATTATTTATGAACATAAACAACTAGTCTAAAATTTACTGAAAAGTAAATATTTTTAAATTCATAAGTTAGCAAAGAGTCTGAAAGGAAAAGGAGTTAATGTTATTATTCTAGATAGTAAATTTTGGGATGTCTGCTTGATCATTATGAACATTATGGCTCAACTTATATGGTTGTTCAAGATTGTTGACTGCGATAAGAAGCCATCTTTGGGGTATATATATAATGGTGTGTATAAAGTTCATAAAACAATTACGATCCTTTTTAAATGAAAGGAGAAACTATACAAGCCTTATACATATATTCTTGAATGAAGATGGGATAAACATCTTACTGAAAGAATCCACTTAGTAGCTTTTTTCTTAATCCTTATTGTTTATATAGTAGAGACGCATGTACAAATGATATTATGGATGGTATTTTTTATTTGATTAAATGAAAATATATTTTCTCTATCAAAGAGCAATCAAAGGCGATAAATGAAATTAAATTATACCGTGAAGATTTAGGGAGCTTAACTAGATCATCTACAAAGAGAGAACTTATGATAAAATGTAACCTGGTAATTTTCATATTTTTAGTTCATCCTTTACTTATTAATAATATATTTTTTCTTTCTCATAACTATTAGTTTCAAATACAAATGTGTGGTGGAGATTATTTAGTGAAAATGCTCTAATACTAAGAAAATCGTTATTATATCACTTAGCCAAATAGCTTCTGCATCAAGTTATAATTTTTTATCAACTATTCAGAGTGAAGAAGAGATGTATGTTCCAATTGATATTGACCATATTGATCATACAAATTTTTGGATTAAAGAAGAAGAACCATGTCTTGATCTTAATTATAATGAACTTGAACGGGCAATTTTTGAAGAAAATGTATTTGTCACAACAAATGAATTAAGGGCATCTACCAATGATTAGTTGATATTTTGTTTTGATCATATTTAATATCAAAAATATAATATATTACAAAATTCATAGTAGAAAACACTTTCATACATTAGTAATTTGTAATTTATTTGAATGTAGTAGAATATGTTGATGTAGATATCTTAGATAAAAAAGGTAGTTTATAAGTCTTTAGATAGCCCAAAACTCAAAAAAATTTCAAAATTTTTATTTTTAAATTAAATCAAATAATTATTTGAAATTTAAAATAAAAAATTTAGGCTTAGTTTTAGCTTGATCGAGCTTCGACTCCTAAAGCACTACTTTTCTTAGGCTCGAGTTATGATTCTTAAGCTTAGGCCTATACACTTATTTTCAAGCCAAAGGGGTCAAAACCCGAGCCGGCTTACTACCATTCCTTCTTCCATTAAAGAACATCATTCAACCATTTATATAGGGAATGAAGCTATGTATTAGGTTTCAAACTTTTTAAGATCCTTAAAGTAGATGAAACTTGTCCCTATTTAGATTTAACTTCTCACATAAGATTTGTGTGAATATTAGAAATGGTAAAGGCAAACAATTTTGAACTTACAATACAAGATATGGTATCACAATTGAATTGGAACCTTTTGTGTATTTGATATCAAAAGTAAACATAATTAGTTTAGACAACTAATTTTACTAAAATGGTAATGTGATCTTATATTGATCCAGAGACATGAAAAATATGAAGAAATCATTGACAGATCCAAAAAATACAAATAGGAGATAAAGGAAGGTTTAAAATTATAAACTCTTTACTTTCTATTCGTTTTTCTTTCTGTTTATGTTTGATTTTGTTTTCTATCATGTATAACTAAACATCTTTAGTGTCTAATTATGAACTCTTTATTTTCTATTCGTTTTTCTTTCTGTTTATGTTTGATTTTGTTTTTTATCATGTATAACTAAACATGTTTAGTGTCTAGGTAAGATGAACCATAGTTTGTGTTGTAAAATGTTTTAACTCTTTTACCTAATGCAATTATTTTGATTGATCTATTGTGATTCAATTATGTGTTTAATATATGTTCTAACAGATCCGAAATATTAGTATATAATATGATTTCATAATATGGAGATCAAGAAATCATGTGTATAAATAGTTCTAACGTAATTGAAAGGAGTTAATTGCAAATCTAGAAATAGGTCGACATAAATCTTTTGGATTAAGGTTAAACCTAATAGCGAAATTCACAAATTGGTAAAGCAATCTTAGTACCTTTAACTTGAATAATATTGGTTGATAATTCCAAGATTAGTTTGTTAGTAGTCTCAAGTGAGTTATTAGCATATGATAGAAATTTCAATGGTCCAATATTCAATAAAATAATTGCATAATAAAAGGTCAATTATTTAAGGATTTTAGGGGGATTCATAACTTAAACAGTAATTCTTGATATTGATTATTTCTAAGTGATTTCATAATTCTTTACTCAATATTGTTTCCTATTTATTTTAATTGTGTAAATTTTATTTTCTTTATTAAAACTAAAATCAAATTTGTTAACTAGATACTAAGATAATGGTAATTACTAATATTCATTACCTTCATGGGATTCGAACTAGCAATATTGTTTCCTATTTATTTTAATTGTGTAAGTTTTATTTTCTTTATTAAAACCAAAATCAAATTTGTAGACTAGATAATAGGATAATGGTAATTACTAATATTCATTATCTTCATAGGATTTGAATCGTACTTGTTAGTACTAGTTACAACTATGTCTTGCACTTATGGTAAATTAATATTGGTATGGAAATAACTAATTAGTGTACCAACTCGTATGGTTTCTTACTTAATGGGTGCAAACTTGTGTACAATTTTCTCTAGAATAAGAAGATATTAGTGAGAATGATGATGTAGCAACTGCAGTGTGGGTATTTTCTAAATCTCTTGAATATTAATTTCTTACTTTGGTTTTCTACATAATGATTCTTGCACTTACTATACTGTTCTTGTGGTTAAATGCCTCAAACCATAAAGATTTCATCTTAATTTTCTAGGGAACTGTTCTTAAAGAATTTCTTCTCTATTTTTGTTACTCTGTAAGTCTTTTTCATTGCCAAAAGTTAACACAACTCTTTTTTTATTGTTTTTTCCTACATGACTTTCATGTTTTTATATTAGAAATTTAATAATATGTTGCTCAACCATTTAGAATTACAAGATTACAAACTGATAAAGTTGATCACATAAACAATGCTAAGGCAAACAAAATAGAAACTTCAATTTCATTGCAAAACATTTCACAGCCTGAAATGATAGATATCATCTACTAACTTTCCTAGTATAAGAATGAATAGGATGGTTTTGGTTTTCGTCAAGTCTCCAATTTACTTCCTCAAGCTATTGCAACCCCCACTTATAAGCTATATGCTTACTAATGTTCCTCTCATTCACTTTCAACATTATTGTTTCAGAAACTCAAGCCATAGTTTTATGATAGAATTCATGTTCAATATGTTTGGTGCATGTAAATATTATTTGGTTCCTCTTATACAATAAGGCATATATCATATTTCTAAAAGTCATATTTAGCATAGTTATATCATCCTTTTTCTAAGGTCTGAATTTTGCACATCCATTCAACTATTCCCCTAGGTTCCCTAATTATAAATACAAATTGAAAGAGTCAAAGTAACATGTGCTATGTAGTGGTAGAGAAAGAGCATTTGAAAAATAAATGTTATATAATTTAGTCTTTTGTGTTTCATAATAGACAAATAATATGAGATGTTAAGTTTTATCATATCCTTGGTTCCTAACCTCTTCAGGATTGCTAACCATAAGATGAATGAAATTTGAGGGGAGTTCTTTCCTGCCAAACCAATTTATACCATTGTACCAAAATACTTTATGGTCAAGAGTCACAAAGATTACAAAATAGGAATGGTTTGTGAATGCTTTACTATTGTACTTAAACAAAATAACTTTGCTTTACTTTAATTCGGATTAAGTACAGACATCTTATGCCTTATCTTTGATAATTGTCAAGAGGCATTAATTGTCCATCTCTAATTCTCCCCTTCTATAATTGCTTCCACTTTATTTGAGTCAAGAAAAGATGTTTTTAAGGAATTATAGTTATGTAGTAGGAAAAAGGACCTAACTCATGCCAATTATCGTATCAAAACTATATGTCCCTATCATTCCTTATAATGCACTAGAATTCCTTATGCATTTGATTTCTTAGGCTTAATATTTTCTTAAGGGTCCAAAATGTATTGGTTTTGGGTTGAACTTTACAAAATATGGGACTCTTAAGGAGATAAGCATAAATCTCAGTCACCCAAAGTAACTCCCCATAATTCAATAAGTTTCATATTATTTTGACTAGAAAAATTTTATCCATAACTCTAATTGATATAATCCCCAGTGCCCATCAATGTTTCGGTTTAATAATATAGGACTGCTCAACTTTGGAATTAGTGGAGTTGGAATCTTTTCCACACTATAAAAAATTATTTAACATTGTTTCAATGATCTTGATGATGTCTATAGGGAGTATTATTTAAGAAATCCAATAAATGTGAAGATGATTCAGAACTAATTTGATTAGCTACAGTCTTCTAACATAAGAAAGAAAACTATTGTACCAATTCCATAATCTCTATCAATTGGCTTTGATAATTAGTTGGCAGTCCCCATAAATAAGCCTTTGAGTTATTATAGGGATATCCAAATACTTGAATGGAATATCCTCTTTCTCAAATCCTATAGATAAGTCAATATGCTCAGCTAGGTTTAGGACGATATAATTAATTGAGGTATGAAGTAAACATGGAATGTGATACTAAATATAGTCTTGTTAGGCTTACAAAGAATATCTAACCTTACTCAAGAATAATCTTTATCAAAATTTCTTATAGATCAAACCACATAGAGATATATAATTTTTAGTAACTGTATTTAAATATGGAGCTTTGGTGGTTACAGAAGACTTGAGCATATAGAATAACATAATGAATAGGTATCCTCCTTGGAAAACCAGTAAGGTGTTTAATATGTAAATCATTCCATTTTATTAAGTGAGAATAATAGTTTGTTCATCACCACACTCCAACTGAAATATAAATAAAGATTATATAAAGTAGGTATTGATTTAACATGTATAATTTTTCTATTTAAACATAGAAAATAAACATTACACACTTCTAGTATTTGGTGGAAACATCACCATCCCTTACTTTTATATTGCTTCCCTGAGATTTAGAACTTTAATGCCACATGATGAAGATGAAGCCAATGTAGAAGATTTGTTTTGAAGTTATTTAAGAGTTTTTTTTTGCAGTATCTAGTGTCTAGTTCATTAATCCAAGAATTTGGTACAGGCATAAATTTTGCTTAGTTTTCAGTGAATCTATTTTAAATAACATGATGTTTATAGATGATTGCTTAATGAAAATCAGCAACAATGGCTTGAATAACAATTTGACTACTTCATCTTTTGGCATTGTTTAAGATCAAACAACCAAAAAGTAACATGTATTACTTTAAGTAAAAAAAATAATAATAAGGAATTACTTATCTTATTGAAGTGATTTGGATGTAAGTTAAAAAGACTCAAGAACTATAAAAATCTTCGAATGAATTTTAACATACTCTTCTGTCATTATTTAGCTCATTACATCTATAAGAAATAATTATGATTGTCATTGTAGTTGCTCCACACTCAACTTCAAATTTCATAAAGTTTCATAGTAGGATATTATCTTCTCTCGACTAGTGGAAATTTATTTGTTTGGTTCTATATGCAATCTCCTTAAGTCTTTGTTAAGAAACCCCTCAAATTTGACAAAAATGATGCACTGGAGAATTAGTTCAATTAAGGTTAGGAGCAAACATCTTATTGTCAAAGTAAACCAATTTCATCCATTAGCTTGTGAATTAATAAAAATGTTGAAAAGCTCAAGGGCAATAAATTCACAAGAGCCAAAATAAACTAGGGGCAGAAACTAAAAGGAGTTTTAATATTCACTTATTCTCATTACTTAAACTTTGATTTAATTACTTTTACGTTCTTTATATCATTTAGTCAAATTTCATTTCATTCCTTGATCTTTTTCTAGTTTTTAAATTATAGAGAAAGTCAATAAAAGTGGCACATGACAATATTAATTCAAAGTGAAAAAAATGAAACAATTTAAAGTGACTACTGAGTTTTAGTTCCACCATATTTGCTTTCTAATTATTTTCCCACCTCATTTATTTTATAATCCTCTTTTGTACTATGAATTGTTAAGTAACATATAATTGTATGTTTTATTTCCTTTTGAATTCAGTAACTAAAATTCATAGTTTAAAATAAAAACATATAATAAATTTGGATTTAAATCTCAATTTCTCAAGAAATCTAATTTAATCATTAATTTTTCTTAAACTAGGATTTTGGACTTGAGTTCACATGTATCCAATCTAAAACCCTAGACCCAAAAAACTAAAACCAATTCTATTATATATCTCTGCTTTGTTAGTTGTGAGTGTTTTTAAATTGTGATTTATTATATGATTTGCTTATTATCTTAAGAGAAGGAATTCAAATCAAATCAATTTTAAGTCCTAAGGTACCATTTAAGACATTTCATTTTATTTTCAAGTCCTATGATACCATTATAAGCATTTCATTTTAATTTCAATCCTAAAATTTATTTTAAGTATTTTATTTTAATTTTAGGCTTTAAGACATTAGTCTAAATATTTTATTTTATTTTATCCTTAAGATCCCTTCTAACTATTTCATTTCAATTCCAATCCTTAAGATTTATTTTAGGTATTTTCTTTTAACTTCAATTCATAAGATTCATTCTAAGAATTTCATTTTGTTTTTAAACCTTGGGTAAGATCAACAAACTATTAGGCATCCAACCACATATTTTGTAGGTCGTATGCACCTAAACAAACTTTACATTAGTCACAATAAATGTTAGTTCTTTCATTAACTTCCCAAATTGCAAGACCTATAAGAAATTTAATTAACTACTTAAAAGGGTAGAATATTCCCCAATAATTTTATTTTATAATCAAACCCCAACCTTAATTGTTTGGCTAGGATTAAAAGAATTCTAATACCGATTTTTTGTTTTATTCTTTATATAACCCTTTATCTATAATTGAGAGTGTTTCAAATTAGTCATGGTGTGTCAATAACAATATTATATGTTTTCAAAGTATTTTTATTATTTAGCATGTGAGAAAATTTAAATCTTTTTAAATTAAGAAACTTTTTTCTTTAAAATGGGAGAGAAATTATCGTGTAATTTGGTCATGATTAAAAGGCAAAATTTATATAGACAAATAATGATATTCTATTCAACACTTTCTTTATTGAATTTTACCTAATTGTATAAGTTTTATTTTTAAATATAAGGAGAAAAATGTGATAACTTTTGACAAGTTAAATTTTATCGAGAAAACATATGTTAGATAAAGCTTTAAATATATAAGTAAAATTGTCTTAAATATTTTCTTTCATAAACTTAGGCAAAATTCAAGAATTTTCAACTAAAAATAGAATTATGTAACATATATAAAGAAAGATAAATGTCAAATTTGATTTTTACAAGAAAATCAAACCAAAATTATGTAAATATAAAAAAGAATTGCATTTGATTAACTACAATGGACCAATTTTACTTCAACTTAATTTTATGATAGATTAATTTGATTAATCAAGTACATTAATATTTTTAAAATATCCAAAAGGTAAAAATGAAAGGAACGAGTTCTTTTCCTTACCCTCATTTTAACATTATGTAACTGCAAGAGACCTAATTAATTATGATATTAGTTCAAACAATAGAATTACAAATAATTTAAATAAAACAAATTTTCTCAAATTAAGCATAACTTTAATTGTGAAATCATCTATTAGAAGACATATGCATTAATCTGATATCAATCCTACAAAAATTTTTAAAAAAGAATGAATTCAAACTTCAACTTTTGGCTCTATTGCAAATATTTTTTAATTTTATTTTCTTACATTCCTTAAAAGAATATCGTATTGACCTCTTATAAAATAGAAGATCCTGTAAATTTTATGACTAAGACAAGTAGTATTTAGTTCTTACAGGATTTTAATGGAAAATTCAATGCAACACAAAAAAATTAACATATTAAAATGTTGAATGCAAAGAAATTTATAATTGGTGTGAAAATTTGACTCTTATTTATAACATAAGACAATCTCTCATAAGTTTTGTGTTCTACTCTCTACCATACTATTTATATTTCTAGAAAGGTGATCTTATAGCACACTACCTCTATAGAACATATGCTCAAATATCTAGAGGACATTCAAGAGCGTACCTTATAAAAATGGCATGTTAGAGCAATCACATTCACTTATTATGGCATCATACATAACATAAGTAGTTAAAAGATCAACTTTTCTCATTTCAATCACAAACGTAATTTACATTGTGGCATTTTTTTAATCCATATATTTACATCATCAAAGACATCTGAGAGTGTACTTTTCTTTTACAAAAAGTTCTACATGAAATGAGAAACTATACAAAAGTATTCTATCTAAACTCCTCAGTATCGGTTGACTAGAGCTTTGAGCCATTCTTGATTTCCAAAATTGACAGAACTATACTTCTACTAGTTTGCCTCAGAAGTTAGGTCTCCCTCGTACCTAAAAATCAACATTTGCAATTTTGATGAGTTTGCAAACTCAGTGAGTGAACCATCAATGATGTGCCCACTCATATCAACAAATAAGGACAAGTTACAATCAAATTCACAAGTGATTCATATCATCCAATTTTGAACAAATCATCATATTTAATCATGCTTAGACAAATACAATTTTCATCTCACTATATTCAGAAAAATCCAATAATTCAATTCAATCATGCATATGATACATATCAAGTTGTATATGCAAATACACATGTGATTCCATTTATTTTTTGCTTTGTTGTGACCGAGCACCTTTTTATTGTCTCGTATCCGTTGTGTATACTAAGCTTCTTTCATAAACTGTCCCGTACCCTTTGTGAATATCGAGCTCATTAACAATTGAACCTTTGGCTCTTTGTGCACATTTTTTAGCGTTAAACTTTCTTTTCACTGGTCACTCCGGTCACAACTCCTTTATCTGATCACGCATCATAATGTGATGGAATACATCAATTCTCATTATATGCAATCAATATCTTTCATTCATCATGCATAATCATTTTCACATATTTATTGAGCCTAAGTCCAGCATTCAACATTTAATCGAGTACACATATTTTTCTAGATTCACATACAATTAGGAAACACTCCCAATATAATCTCAATTATCAAACTCCTTAGACCATCAATGTCCAGAATTATCACAATCATATCAATAGTAGCTCAATAACTAAAATTTAAACAGAAACAAATCAATCACAGTGGGAAAACATCTAGGTTGACTCACAATAAGATCCAAGTAAGCTATTACCTTGACGAACCGGTATTGTCTGGATACTAACATTCTATTTGTGCTTCTTTATTCATGTAATACACAGATATTATACATATTACTAAGTTGATCATTCATATTAGTATTCAATCATGCACATATATATGTGTGTGTCATGTTCAATGGATGCTTAATTGGCTTTCCCAGGTATGTATCCTTAAATCACAACTCTTAACCATTCATACATCATAACTTGGATATAACTAGTTTGCAATTAGGTTTATACCTCAATTATACTTGATTATTCCGATTTCATCAATCAACATTCACCAATCCTTTCCTAGCATTGTATAATCACATAATATCCAAATTCTCATTCGTTCATACCTAATTCACATTTCTCATATCCTTTATATCACATTTACATTCCTAAAAACACCTTTATTCCTTTAACAACTCTAAATTTCCAGATTTAGATACATGATATTTAACAATCCATTCCTTAGTTATAATATAAATTAACAACCTAAACTTATCAAACACTTTAACCAATTAATCAAGCATCAAACTAGGTTTATTTCAAGCCTCAATTAAGTCTAATTGCACCAAAGTAAAGTAACTTATTCTTAATTGGTTCAAAGATCACACAAAAGAGAAAATCTCATTTCCGATGTATTTCCCACGATTGTGGATGCCTTCTAAAAAATTTTTTATCCCTTTCCTTCAAAATTTTCCAGATTTTAACCCTTACATACTAAATCCAAAACATCTTCTTCATAGTTCATTATTTACACCTCAATTCCCCATCAAATTTACCTCAATTCCAACTCAAAATCATTCATACAACAATTCATAAACTATTGTTTATCATTTACACAAAAACAGAACATAATTGTATCCTTTCATTCATCAATTTCCAACACACTTCATCAACACCATTTTCACTATCAATCCATCCCTAAACAATCATCATAAATGTTTTTATTAAAATAAGCCATGAAGATTAACATTTTACTTACTTGTTTAACTCCAAAGCTTCCTCAAATCATCAATTAACCTAGCTCTCTAAGCTTACATGATCATCACCATTTTAAAGTGGAATAGGTTAGATTTTCATCAATAAGGTGAAAACAACGAGATCTTGGAGTGGCAAAGTGACGTATTTTGGCCAAAGTTCAAAAGTTGTGAGGGTTGGGTGAGAGTGTCGTGAATGAAGAAGGAGAAGAAGAGAGCATGTAGCAAAAAGTAGAAATGAAAGATAAAATGGTTGTCTTGTGTGCGTATATCGTGAGATAGGTGTATGGTAAGTGTTATGACACTTGTCACATAATAAGCCAGACCACATGTCTTCTACTTATGATACCAATTAACACTTAATAATTAGTCCATTTGTCTCTCAATCTCCAAGCCATTTGTCACCCAATTATCTAAGCCATTTGTCACTCAATTCTAATGACACTTCTCATTTATTTCTACTGCCATATGTCAACTTATCCTGCCACTTGACATTTTTCTAGTCTAAATATACATATAAATTCATAAATCTCCCAATTGTAACAATTAATTTTAAATTGCCAATTATAATCCATCAACCAAAATTCAAGACATAATCAATGCTCAATCATATCAAAACCATTTTAAATCTTTCATACCCCGGAATATGCCAATTGAGTGCATATACTATCTTTACAATATTTTCTAAATCAATATTCATGTGTGTATATGCTCATGTTATGCATGTGAATGTAATGCACCTCATAAATCTCAAATGATAAAGCTCATGTATAATAGTCTAAAGTTCTAACCCTTAGTATGGAAAACAAGCTATTACAAATCTAATATGCTCGACCCTCTACAATATGATAAACATTATAAATGTCCTCTAAAAAATGAGCATAATCAATTTATAACTCATATTTGTGTATATTCTTAAAAAAATAACTTAAGATGTAAAATAAACAAGCTTTAACAAATTTACAAATGTCAAGGCTACCAATTATCATATGCACTACTCAAACTACTATTACACTCATTAGAACTTACCACTCCCTTTATGATCCCCTCTTATTGAAATTGTACCTAGTAATCTTTCACATATATGAAATTTATAAGTGAAAATATACTTAATAATATTTTACATATTTGTAATTTATATGTAGCCTTTATAGTTGTTAGGTTTCCCTTCATAAGTAGTCTAGTTAAAAAGCATATATCTTCTAATCATAAGTATATTTTGTTTTGTAAAAAAGTAAATATATCATAACTATTGTAAGAAAAGATATCAAGTTAGTATTTATCACCACATAAGATAAATAGGTAGCATATTGATATAGTCTTGATCCTTAAACAATTTATTTCATTCTATCATCAATATTTCAATGTGATCACTTTACTGTTAGAAACACTAGCAATTATATATGAAACAAGTTAATTAATGAAGTTCTTACAATAAAATTGTAAAACAAACCCAATTCACAAAAAAAAAATTCTTCCTCCTTTACTAATACTTCAATTATGCATAAATTCAATCAAATCAAATGCAACAAATTTTTTCAATTTTTTCCTTAAAAAGATTTTCTTGTCTTCAATTAATGAGAGAAAATTGTTCATTTTTAACTGTTTAATCATATTTTATACACTAAATTGACTATTATAGCTTTTAGTTATTAAGTTAATAATAAAATATTTTAAATGTATGGTAAAAGTAGTACTGATTAATTAAATTTATTTTTTATAGTTTAAATTTTCTTAAATAGAATAATCAAATAAGAAAGATAAATTAAATTAAATTTTCTATAACTTTGTAAAATGTTTAAGGTTAGGCAAATATTGTTTAAAAAGGAAAGAATTTAACTAATATCATCAATAAAATTTAAAAAATTGAATTAATATTCTTAATTAGGGATGACAATTATGACCCGACTCGCCTGGCCAAGCCCGTTTCTAGTCCGGGTTAGCCGGGCCACGGGCTGATCATGGTTGGCCGACCCAATTTTTTCGAAACGACGTCGTTTTGAATTTTTTTCCTTTAAAAATAAATGGGCAGGCTGAGCCCCGGCCCATTGACGTGTCTATTCTTAATCACTAACCTATGGACAACTGATAGTCAATAAAAAGAAAGTTTGACAATAAAATTACCACCAGTGGTAATAAAGGGAATGATTGACAAGAAGGCGGTTAATAGTAAGGTTAAATGATAAACTAAGAAGATAAAGATGTTTAAAGGAGTAAAATTCAATGAAAAAGAAAATAAAATAAAAATTAAGTAAATAAAATGGGAAAACCAATGTTAGGATCAGGTAATAAAAAGTGCTTATTTTAATCAATAACCCACTAAGTTAGTGGGAATTATACACTTGTTTTCACTAAATCTGCCTAATCAGTGGGGAATTATTAACTTTGTTCTCATAAGTCCATTAAGATCATAGAGAATATGATCTCAAAATATGTCTAATCTCATTATAGATAGCTTTAAGTTGGGGGTTCTTAAGTTTTTATTGTAGAAAGCTTGAAAGTTTCTCTAAGGTCCTTTGTATTTTTTATTATGAATAGCTCAATAAAAGGTTGGCTTTATTGAATCACCAATGTACACCAACTTATGCCAACTCTTGCTCACTCTCGAGATTTTGTTTGATATCTACCATTTAATTCACCTACTCATAGGACTTCACCTTGTTCCCTAGTTGACATTTCATATTAATGCCAAACTACAGTGCAAGCTTAACTTAACTTTCTTTCATGATCTTTGAACCATTTCTATACAAGTTTTTAAACACTTAACTCACACTTGTACTTAGATGATTCACTGACTCTCAATACATAAGTGTATTCACAATTCAACTAAAAGAAATGGATAAAAAAGATATGATAAAGTAAAACTTTCATTGAACTATTTGTACAATAGTAATATAAAATGAACTCCAGAAACATTCAACCTAAAGTTCTATATACAACAACACTTATAAACTCCCTACTTGAAGTTCTCCATAAAGCAATTTCACAAAGCACTCAAATTCTTTCTAAGAAGATGATTGAATGTGCATAATCACCCACAAATGGGCATTCAAACAGATAGAATTAATAGCCTAAAAGAGGAGTATTTGTGGCCTTTTATAAATGCAAGTAAACTAAACTGAATTAATTTACTTGATATTCTTCAATTTTGTCATAACTTGTGTAGATCATTGATAACGATGAAAAGTTCATTAAGCTTGTATTAGGACTACATTCTCTTACTCCCTCAAGATGTCTCAACATAAGTTAAATGGAAAGTGTCTAACTTTTATATATTTATAAAGTAGAAACATGAATTACTTGATAAGCTAAGGGATAACCTTCAAAAGGTTTCTAAGTGGATGAAAAAGTATCCAAATTTGATATGAATGCCTTTATACTTTGATATTTAAGACAGAAGATTGCTAAAACTTACTCTTTGTATATGGAAGAAGATGAGTAGCAAGCAAATGCATAAGGATTGGTATTGAAGTATGATAGGCACTTAATGAAGTTGGAAATGTAGGTATAAACTAAAAATCCTCAAGAGTTTAAAGGTATACCCACCTTTATATGTTAGTTTCCTTAAACATTATCATAAGAATGCAACAAATCCAAACAATAATAAAGTAAAAAAGCATATATTGTAAGGAACTTTGACGAGTAAATAGAAAAAATCTTGAACATCAAATAGGGCAACATAAGAAGAATTATAGGATCGAGCTTTTAGTTTAGTAAAAAATAAGCCTATTTTATTATAATTCATTTAGGAAAGGATACAACTTTGTGACAATTTAAAGGTCAAGCAAATCATTAATTTTTATTAGTTTTAATGAGAGTATTAGATTCATCAACTGAAGTAAAACCCATGTTTCACTATTTATAAATTAACTAAAGCATTGCAAAAATTAAGGCCTACAAATCAAATAATCATTGATTGTTGGTCTTAGAAGTACAGTGGGTTTCTTAAACAACCTTTGCCAAATTTATATTGCAACATGTTTGTGCAATCTATATAGACTATGTGCTTTTAAATTGGATTATCGACATGGAGTAATTAATATAAGGCCTTCATATAAGCTTCTTTAAAAGATATTGTTCTTACTCTTTATATATTTGTATTGATTGATTGCTAGTCAAATGGCACTGGTGATAATTTTGATAAGTACTTAACTCACATCAAAATTTTTGATCTGATTGTTGAAACTTACAAAGGGAGATACATTCACTAAATCCAACAAATGGAGGTTGGTAAAGATAATGAAAAAAAAGTTAGGGTTTTTTAATCCATTTTTATTTTTTATTTTCTACTTTTATTTTCAACTGTGATATAAGAATTTTGTTTGATGAATTCTAATTTTTGTTTTTGTGTCTTATTTTCATAATTTCTTAAGACTATAAAAAGTAATTTAAATGTTTTGTTTTATTTGGTGATTTTATTAATAACTAAAAAGATATTATCTAACTATTTAATATTAACTACTAATAAGAGTTTAGATTAAGATTAAGTTAACTATTATCTAACTGTATTTTTTTTACTTTTATCCAATTAGTGATTAAAGTGTGATTCAGCTAGACACGTTGATATATACTTTCTCCATTTTTGCTTTCATGTTTCCCCCAATATCTCAGTAAACTATTCTTTTTTATTATTAGGAGAGTCAGTGCCTAGCAACTAAGGATAAAAATAGAGAATAAAATTGGCTAAGTTCCACCAATAGGTAACGTCATGTTGGTCCACCATTGAAAATCTTTTCCTAAACAAAATATGCAACCCGCTAGTTTATTTAATTGTTTTGATTAGATATTTCTCAGGGGTAATTATAACCCATCTGATGTTGGTCGACCACATGACACTTGCAAGGTAGCTTAATGGAACTCCAAGAGCTAGAAACGACATAAAAATGTATTTTATATGTCTGTATTTTAGCTTCCCTTTTAGCATCATGAACCACAACTAATGGATGCAAACTAAACTATAGGAATATTTACCCATATCTTTTTAAAGTTTAAGCTTTTAAAAGCCAACCTTAAATACAATTTAACATTTAACAAGGTATTTTTTTTTGGGGTGAAAAATCTGCTGTAAATTACATTTTTTGTAACAAAAAATGACAAAGAATTGGATATGCCGTTTATATATGATTATACACATGCTATCCCCATTATCATAAGAAGAAGAATGAACACTTTAAATCAGGATTTTTGGTTCCTTAACACTTCATAACTAAATTTGTCGAATTCGTTCATAAAACCCCCTCCAAATTTTGATCTCAAGTGAATCAATTTAGATTACTGGTAAAATGTGAACTATATGTCTACATTTTCAATAAAATGGACTCGTTTGGCAAATAGCTTATCAGTTATTTTTTAGCTGATTGACACAAGTTAGCCGTTTTACCATCTTAAAAAGCTAATAAATGTGTTTGATGAATGGCTGATTGGTTGACTTATTTAACCCTAAGAAGTTGATTTTAGAAAATCTCCATAAGAGGAGTGTTTTTTATTTTAAGCCAAAAATTAACAGGTAAAAAACCAATTATACCCTCCTTTCATAATTTTTGAATTATGCTAATTATGCTATAGTGATATTATGGATAATTCAAACTAAAAATGGTGCATAACTAAAAATCATGCATGTATTCTAAAGTGATAAATTTTTTTACAATGAAGTAAGCTTTTTAGTTACAAAACTTTGGGCGTATTTATTATGTTAATGACAAAATTTGTTTACTAATGAAATAAATTTTTTGGTTACAAAATAAAAAATATGATACGGTAACAAACTTTTTAAGAATGTTCTATGCTTTTTATTATAGTTAAAAACTTAATTTTTGTAAAATCAAATATCTAATTATGGCCTTATAAATTCTTTTTTCAAGTCATGCCCTTATAAGTCATTTTAGGCTTAAACAACTAATACTAAACAAAAAAATTTACGAAAGTTTCGAAATTAATAGGAAGAAAGCTTAATCCGAATGAAGTAGAATTTTTCTTTTATGATCGGTCAGTATAAACATCAACAACTCTGAATTGGATCAGTTTCACCTCAACAAATAAGCACTTAGGCTAAGAAAATCCTACCTAATGGAGAGATTGTTGGAGAGGTGACAAAGCCCTATACTTTTCATTACAACACTATTAAACCTGAAAAAGATTTTAATAGTTAATGTTATCTATTAGTCAAATCATTTGATAGAATCAATTGTTAGCTAATCACTGATAGAATCAGCAAATAGCTAATACAATCTGCTGATTGCCAAACAGGGCCAATATTTGATGTATGTATTAGGAAAATAAATTTAAAAAGGACTTTTGATAGCCACCATTTTTTTGGGAAGTTAAAATGTAACTTAATGTAGACAATTAAAATTGATTGTGCTTTTTGATAATTTGAACGCATTTTCTTTGTCTGGTGTCATTGGTATCATTTTGTATTCATACTAACAAATAGCATCCAACACATGTTTGTGACTTGGGAAACTGTCAGAAATCTTTTTAACCTATCAAAATATTGATACTAAAGTTGAGTAACTAATACTAGGACTGTAAGCGGAATCAACATTAATATATGTTATAATTATAAATAAACTAGATGTGGAAGAGATCAGGGACCTCCTACCATTGATTCTTTTGCTTGGAAAGTTTTGAATGTTCTATGTTTTAGAGTTCTTCTAAGCTCTCAATCTTCAAATTGATGGTATATTTCAAAAAGGTTAAAAGGAGTTTAAAGACCCAAAACCTTATTCGAAATAAATATATCGATGTGCTCATATCAAGCAAGTCGTTCATTAAGGGGCAATTACCACAAAATTAGGAATTTATTTACCCATTGAAATAGTGAACGTTGGAGCATCTTATGGGTTGTTAAAACTACTTAGAAAATAGGAAATATATCACATTCTCCGATTTAGTTCATACGTTCAACTTGGTTTAAATCCTAATCTGATTCAAAATATAGTATATAAATTATGGCAATAGGACTTCTAGTAGTCGAGTAATCTTCCATTTATTACAATTTACTATATTTTGAATCAACCTAAATATGGTAACATTACTTATTAAATAAACCACATGTTCATTCCAGGTCTAAAAGAGTCAATTTTCTCAAAATTCAATAATATGCACCATAATATGAGAAAAATTCTATAAATAAGAGTTTCACAAAAACAACATGTCCATACAATGAAAATTATATAATGGAATCTCATTATAAAAATATGATCCTTGAACTTCATTAGTGGTATGCCTTTTGTCAAAGGATCAACTATCATCAATTTAGTGCTAATGTGTTCAATGACCACTTTTTTCCTTAACATGTTTCCTTATAGATAAAAAATTTAATGTTGATGTGTTTACTAGCTCTTGCTGTTTTTAGCTAGAAAAACAGCAGCTGAATTATCACAATACATCCTCAATGGCCTAGAATGGAATCCACGAGTCCAAGCCCAGATACAAAACTCTTTAGTTATTCACCATGTGACGTAGCCTCAAAATAAGAAACAAACTTAACCTCTATGGTGGAAGCAACAGTCACGAACAAATTGGCACTCCTCTAAGATATGGCTCCACGAGCAAACATGAAGATATAACCTAATGTTGATTTTCGTGAATCAACACACTCAACATGATTTGAATCTGAGTGCCCTGTTACCTTCAGATTGTTGAATCATCTGTACATAAGCATGTAATCTTTGGTCCTTTAAAGGTCTCTTATCATTTTGTTTGTAGCTCTCAATTATTCTAATCTTGGATTACTCTGATATTTTCCTGACATTCTAACAACAAATGCAATATCAGGTCTTGTACAAACTTAAGCATACATCAAGCTTCTAACTGCAGAAGCATATGGAATCATTTGTTCCCTTTCAAAATCATTTTCTGGGCATTGGTTCAAATTTTATCACCCTTCATAGGGAGTTACACTTGTGAACAATCTTTCATATAAAATGTCTCTAACTTTACTAATATAGGTTTCTTGAGATAAATCCAAAGTACCACAGAATTTATCTCGATGGATCTTAATGCCAATAATATAAGATGTATCACTCATACCTTTCATTTCAAAATTTTTAGAGAGAAATTGTTTCATATCATGTAGTAAACCCTTATTATTAGTTGCAAGTACTATGTCAATTAAATATAAAATAAGAAATAAAATTTTCTCCCAATAACCTTTTGGTATATACATTAATCTATGATATTTTTTTCAAAACCAAATTATCAGATAACATCATAGAATTTCAAATACCACAAGCGGGATGCTTGTTTCAATCCATATATGGATCTCTTAAACTTGCAAACCAAATGCTCACCATTATTAGAGAAAAATCCTTCTGGTTATTTCTTGTAAACCTCTTCCTCTAAGTCACCATTTAAGAAGGAAATTTTCACATCCATTTAATGCAATTCCATGTCAAAATGAGCTGTCAATTCCAAAATTATACAAAGAGATTCTTTTTTAGACACAAGAGAAAATATTTTTGTGTAATCAATTCCTTCCTTTTAAATAAATCCTTTAGCAACAAGTATTGCCTTGTGTCTCTTAATGTTGCCTAACAAGTCCTTCTTTATTTTGAATACCCATTTGCATCTTATAGGTTTTGCCCCTTTAGGTAACTCATAAAGATCCCGGACATTGTTATTTTTAACGGAATTCAATTCTTCCTTCATGGAATTGTACTATAAATTTGATTCTTTACAATTATAGCTTGTGAAAAGGTTTCAATATCCTTCTCAACTCTAATATTGTAGTCAAATTCTTATATAGATATATAATATAATCACTAGTAATACCTAATTTCTTTATTCTAATAGATCTCCTTAATGTTGCACCAACATCATTTTGTAGAATCTGTTGTTTAACTCGTTACTTAATGTTTTTAGGCAATTCCTTAATAATTGGATCCACTGAACTATCAACAACTTATGAAATTTCTTAATTGTCATAGGTTGTTAAATTACAACCAACATTGTACAACGTCTATTTGAACCTAAGGAACATTGAGAATGACAATCACCTTATTGCTTGAGGCGGAAGGTTAAGTATCCAAATGATCATTATTAAAAACTATATCCTGAAATTGGTCCCTCCCACTAATCAAGTCATTCTCAAGAAATTTTGAATTTCTTGATTCCATAATTCTAATGTGATATGATGGACAATATAACCTATATTCTTTAGAACTTTCGACATATCCAATGAAGTACCCACTTATGGTCTTTGGATATAATTTCTTATTTTATGAATTATAATTTTTTATTTTAGAAGAGCATCCCTAAACACATATATAACGCAAAATTGATAGCCAACCTTTAAATAACTCAAATGGAATCTTTAGAACAACCTTGGTTAGTATCCAATTTAATATATACATTTTCGTTTTGAGAACTTTAGTCTATAAAGACTTAGGAAGTTTGGAGCTACTTAATATACTCTGCATAATGTACAATATGTTCAGTTTCTTCTTTCTGCCACATTACTTTGATATAGAGATCTAAGCATAATGTATTGGACAATTATTCCATTTTCTTGAAGATACCTCGCAAACAAACCAGTGCTTATCCACGTTCAATATATCAACCATAATATTCTTCACCTTTACCAGACCTCATGATCTTAATTTGCTTGCCACATTATTTATCTACTTCAACTTTGAATATTTTGAAAGCATCGAGTGCTTTGTTCTTGTTATAAAGCAAGTAGAGATACATATATCATAAGTAATCATCTATAAATAAGATGAAGTATTTCTGACCATGCGAGTCGATATCTAGATAACAAATAGTTGTATATATGATCTCTAATACTTTTGAACTTTTCTTGGCCCCTTGCTTTGATTTTGGTTTACTTTACCTTTATGCAATCCACATAAATTTTAAAATCAATAAAATCCAAAGTACTAAGTACTCCATCATTCGCCAATCTTTGAATCCTTTCTATAGAGATATTTCCTAGTTTTTGGTGCCGTAATATAAAGGAATTTTCATTCATAACACATCGTTTTGTTCTAGTACGAACATATATTGCATTGTAACAAGTATTGCATTGTAAATTAAAATGAAGAAAACCATGAGACAAAGTACCATTCCCAAAAAATTTGGATTTATAATTTAAATTTAAAGATTTATCTAAAAAATGAAAGGAATATCCAAAAGATATGAGTCTCAAAACTGAAATCAATTTCTTAAAAAATTGGGAATATAAATGTCTTTTCTAATTATAAAAAAAATCAGTAATTAAAACTAAATTAGAATCTCCAATAGCGTTCACAAGTGAACATGTCTTATTTCCGAATAAGATATACTGTTTACTTCCTAATGGTTTCCTTTTGCAGGTCTTGTAACTCATTTTAATATGGATTGTACAATCAGAATCAATCCACCATATGTTATGACAAACTTCAGCCATATTAGATTTAAAGTAAACTAGTGAGATTTGATTGCCTTTCTTTTCAAACCATTCCATATGTTTGACATTATCCTTCTTAATGTTCCCCTTTTTCTTGCAAAAGAAGCACTTGAGTTCCTTCTTAATGTTAGCTTGGGTAGTTATTTGACCTTTTCCCTTGAGTTGGTTTGAGTTTTCTTCTTTCCTTGAATAACAAGATGTGCACTTTATGAACTCTCCATATTCCATTAACAACCCCTTCCTTTGAAGACACATGGTCATTAATTCATTTATTGACCATTTATCCTTATGTATATTATATTGTGGGCAAATTAGGAAAAATAATTTGATATTTCATTCTAATTAGTCATTCAAATATAATAAAAATTCTTACATAATAAAATTTATTATATTAACTATTAATTACAATTAATGTCTTTATATAAAATGTGATCCTAAAACTTAATATGCAATTTTTGTCTAATTGGGTTTGTTGTGACTAATCTCCAATTAATTAAAAATTGTATGGATCACTAGACTTTTTTTTCAATTTTTGATTTCATTTGTTCTTAGCCATTTGTACACCAAATCAAATGTTTTAAATTAAAATTTGGACAGAATTGGATCTCTAAATGATTAATAATGTTAGTTTTCACAAATACTTTGAAAAATAGGATCATCAATAATTCCTTAATCCCTTTATTTAAAGTAAATTGTCATAAAACTAACATATCAAAAGCACCATTCAAATATCAAAGACAGTCTTAACAACATAGAAACACTCCTAAATTATTTTGATGTCACAACATAAACAGGAAACAAATACCAATGATTTAGTTGATATCAAGATGGAGAATAAACCTTGCTCTAATGCCAAATGTAAACAGAATCAACATTAATATATGTTATAATTATAAATAAATTGAATGCCAAAAAGATCATTGTATCTTTTGTCAGTGATGCTCTTGCTTGGAATGTTTTGAACGTTATGTGTTTTGAAATTCTTTTAAACTCTCAATCCCCAAATTGATGATGTATTTCAAAAAGTTAAAAGGAGCTTAAAGACCCAAAACCTTATTCAAAATAAATATATTGATGTGCTCTCATCAAACATTTTGTCTATTAAAGGACAATTATCACAAAATTAAAATTTTGTTTACCCATTAAAATGGTGAACATCAGACCATCTTATGAGTTGGTAAAACTACCAAAAAATAGGAAATATCTCGCAAAGAATACTTGTTCTAGGCATCACTTAAGAAAAGAAGGTTTAAGTTAGGAATAGTACAATAATTTATTTATGAGGACCTAATTAATTAAAATTTGGACTCTGCTGTGGATATTGAGACAGGTTTAGTCTTTGAATATTTATGATGACCGATCGAATTACTTAACATTATACATCACTTTTTTTTCTAAATATTAAAAGACTTTAATACGAAGAAATTGAAAATACATACATTTTAGTCAAGTCTAGATTTGTTGGCTATAAAACATCCTATTCTACTTTATGGATAAAGAGAACATCATAGCTTTCCACCTAATTCCTACTAGTTACCAAACAATATACTATATGATAATTAAAATTAACTTTTATGTTACGCACATACAGATTCAACTTATAAGTTGGAGTAGTAAGCCCATTTAAATTCTGATCAAGAAACCATGAGTTGATTTACCCACAGTTTCCCCTACTGCTAGTCAAAAAGTTCCCCACAGTTAGGTAGCCTAACTTATTTGTGAGTGAAAACATGTGTAGATGTTAATATAACATTTGCAAATTTGTCTAAACAATCAAATTACTATAAACAATCAGACAAACCAATGTTATTAGAGAAAGTAAAAAGTCTCCTATAAATTTAATATTTATGCTAAAATATAAATTAGATTATAATATTTTAGAATATATAAAATTTTTAATATTTTAAAATTATTTTAATTAAATTTCTATTTTTGATCAAAAGCCTAACAAAGTGGTGGACTGCCAACCGCACTAAATGAAACAAACAAACCACGATTATCCGAGTAGGATAAAAGTACCATTATAAAATTTTGCAATTCCTCACTAAAGCTAAACACTAACAACGTGTTTGGTTAAATGGAATAAGTATTCTATTCCTGGCATATTCTTAAAACTTACTTAAGCTTGTGATTGGTTAGGAAAAAATCACAGAATAACTAATCTTAGGATTAGATATTCATTAACTTTCAGGAACAAGTAAAGACCATCCTCACCTATCTTATTCCGAGAATAAATCATTTTATTCAGGACATTTTTATCCTTCTCATTCCCACGTTTCTTCTTCATTTTCAAGGAGCCTCTAGAAACTTCTTCATTTTATCCTTCACTCCTGCGTTCACCACTTCTTCATTTTCACCCTTCAACATTGCGATTCTCTTCTCCAGAAACTTCACTCTCTATTCAAGTCAACCCAGCCTTCTACCATTTGTCTTCTCTTTTAGGTAAGTTATTCCTGCTGTTTTGATTGGGTGATGGGTTTTTGTTAATGGGTTTCGATTGGGTAAGGAGTTTTGTTGTTGGAGTTATGTTTGTGTTTTGTTTCCATTGGGTGAGGGATTAGGTTTTGTTTATAGGTTTTGTTGATGAGTTTTGTTGATCTTTGTAACTTTGATATTTAAGTAAAGAGACAAAAAGGAAAGAAAAAGTTCATCTAGTGTTCTCATGGTGTAAATTTAGTAAAAATGTATATATGAATCAAGTCTTGTCAGTTAACTGTGAATCGAAAAAAGTTGATACATGAGTTCTTCATGGAATTGGAATAATTATGTCCTTAAGAACCCCAAATCACTATAATTTGTATTTTCCTTTTGCTTTGGTTAACGGACTATTAAAAATGATTTTGCTTATCATGAGTAACCACGAAAAAGTCAAAACTATTTCTCGAGAGCCTAGCTATCTAATAATGTTCTTTAAAATTAACTTTAGGCTAAAAGAGAAAGGTATTTAAAATATGAAAACAAAGTAATAATATTCTATGACTTTTGACATGAAAACGTATTAGCATTTGCATGAAAAACTGAATTTCAATTACAAAGTCTTCTCTTTCCAATTCTCATTTGAATTTGGAGAGATTACTTGGTTTTTACTTTCATGGTAAGGAGCAATGAAATTACATAAGGTTTGAAGTGGTGCAAATAAAAGAACTGACTATATGCGAAAGATACTTTCTTTTCTCTTTTTTGTGTGTATAAGTTCAAATTATGCTATAAGTAATCCTCCTTCCTAAAACCTGCTATAAAGAAAGATGCTTTCTTTCTTTTCTCTTTTGCAACTACTTTAAAATGTGTTTCAGCTTTGAAGCCCTCCAATCAGCTACAAGGTATGCCTATTCTTGTAGTTTTAAGTTTGTCCAACATTTTGTCCTAAAACTGAGACAACCTTTAAACTGACTAATGTGATTTTAACTTGTTACTTTTCTTGAAATCAATGAACTGTAGCATTTGTTTATCCTTGACATAGTTTGTGCACGAGAGATTTGAACCGTGAATCTTCCCGTTCAGAGCTACGAACTAATTTTATTTTACCATACTGTTTTTACTGAATTTGATCTTTGATAATTTTGAGAACTATATCAATATGAAGAACTTATTTAATGCATTTATCAAATACACTATTAACAAGAAAGAAGCGTAAGCCTCCAAAATCAAAGGCTTGTTGATTTCTTTTTCTTTTCTCCCATATAGAAAAATTGGATAGTATCCATTAACAATTATGCCCTACTATTCTAAGGAGCAACTTTAGAAATAAAATTTTGTTATTTTAGAGAATTGACCAAAGCTGAAGGTTATTTGGCTATGGTATTTAGGCTATGCTCCTTTGATCAAAAGAACGTATGAGACATTTTATTTGTAATTTTGTATTGTTACAAGTCTTGATCTCAGCTACTGTCATGATACAAACTTTTTAGCAGGACCATTCCAACAGATTTTGTAAGATTAGAATTATTTCATGGTTGGTCTCTTACTTCGTACATTGAAACCATTTTGAATTATTTCATGGTTGTTCTCTTACATTGTACATTGCTTGAACAAATTTATGTAAATACATTAGAAATTTTATTTTTTGCAATCATAACTCGTTTCAATTTAAGTTTATGTAGAAATGCCGAAAGAACAAAAAGGATTGTGGCTGTCTTGACTGTATGGTTACAGTTGTGTAATGTTGTTAGTTCACTATTGAGTTTGTTGGCATCGAAGGCTTCTTTATATAGTTATAAGACAAGGGTTAAGAGTTATTTTCTAAATTTTTATGCAAATTAAGATTACGTGAGGTGAATTGTGCATGACAATGATAAGTCTTGTATTACAACAATTAGGATGAATAGGCAAGCTTTTTTTAAACTATGTGAAATGCTAGAAAGTATAGGAGGATTAAAGTCAACAAAAAACATGCTTATTGATGAATAAGTAGCAATTTTCTTACATATTATTGCTCATCATGTTAAAAATCGAGTTATTAGGAAAAATTTTAGAAGGTTAGAAAAAGACAATTAGTCGATGTTTTCATAATGTTTTAATGCAGTGATGCATTTGCAAGATCTTTTGTCTAGAAAACCTAAGCTCGTATCAACAAACTATTAGGATCATCGATTGATGTGGTTTAAGGTAGATAATCATATTACTTTTATAAGAAAATATAGTGAATGTGATTAAGGTTCCTCATTATTTTTTATTTCATTTGAATTGTAGAATT
>JAOTAY010025498.1:0-28322 GCA_025629805.1 Erythroxylum baracoense | reverse complement strand
AGATATGCAAACAACATTACAATGGCACAACTACAAAATGCATAAACCCGATCAAAATTCATATAACATATATCAGGCAAACAAGCATCAATCCTTAGCTCATTTCACTATCTGGATGTTCTGGGATGCCAATAACTCAATTCCTAAGAAAAGTACGTGCATGTTTCAATTAGTGAAGAACCATACAAAAAAACACAGGGCCCAACATTCTACAAAGGACAACAAAACATTTACAATGCATCTAACAACAAATTGAAACTCAGTGGAAGTTCTGAAGGCGTTGGATTACCTTCCCATCAAGGAGCCCATATATAAAATTGATAAGAACTTCATCTTCAAACCCTAGACGCTCCGTCACATTATTAGCGATCCATGGTTTGACAACATCCATCTTCACTATGTAACTAAAATTTCAATAAATACATAAATAAATAGGGTTTTTTAAAAAAAGTTTTAAGCAACCCTTCCAAAAATCACATCACTTAACAAAAATAATTAAAAAAACCAAAAGCTATAAATAAAAATAAATGCAAATGATACCAATACTAATAATACTCAAAGGTACTAATAATACGAATAATAAAAACTAATACAAAGACGAAAGACAACAAAATAAAATAGTACTAAAATAAAACAGAGGGAAGGAAATAGCTAGTGGACCAAGTGAAGAGAACGTCAATCTTGTAAAAACACCCACGAGATCGTCACAGTAGGAGAGTTCAAAAAAAAAACTGGAGTGCTAGCAAGGGAGTCGTTGTAAAGTAAATAGATGTCAGCCTAAACTAAATCATAAGGTTATTATATTAAGGATAGTCATCAGAGGTACAAGACCATACTAACATGAACTTTATGACATACTGTAGTAGATTTCCTGGTAGAGCTGCAATGAACATAGGACTTAATCGATTGTACACTAAGGAAAATCATAGTAAATGCTTTGAATTCCATACAGCCTTTGTATTGAAATAATAAACAGTAATCTAGACAAGATAAAATGAAAAGTTCTCTTTCAACTATAATTAAGGTGAGAATAGGCATGTCCTTCACTGAACAAATATTCAATGTAGTACAAACAAGCAGACCAAACTTTAATCTCACTCATGAGTTGATTATAAAATCTCCAGGCGCCCAACTACTCTAAAATTGTTCAATATCTAGCATAAGTACTCAAGAGTTTCAGTTCAATGAAAGTTTTTGTTATAGCTAAGCATTGTCCTAGAAGAACGAAAATTAATGCCCAAATTTGCAACAAACATATTCAATCAGCAAACCATGAGTAACAAAGGATAATATATGCTCTCAGGTAAGAAGTTATCAACCTCTTCAGGACAAACCCAATTACAAGTGTTCCCAAATCAAGAGAAAAAACAAGGCATCAATCAAGGGAAAGTAACCTTGTTTCTTCTTTCTAATCAAAGAATCTCAAAGTTGACCACAAGCGTGCTACTAGAAGATTGTCATGAAACTACAACTTAAAGTGCTATAAAGAAAATGAGAATCGCACCTCTACATGAAACCGCGAGAGTTTTCCACTTAGTCTACTGCTCTTGAAGGTCAAGAGGAAAAAGTCCACGACTGTACAAAAACCAATCGGGAAGCAACCACTCAACACGCCAATTTTAAATAAAGCACGAAACTCCGGTACACATCTTCCGCCGGGGTAAGCACTGAGAATCGCAAAAGTAATGCGGAGCGAGAGAAATGGTTGTCCTAAATCAGAGACAAAGAGGAGGCTGACAGCGGTGGATGAGACTTAATAGATTGTTAGAAACACAATAACTGAGGTTCACTGCGCTCTTTTTCTAAAAGCAACCTGTCCTATGTTCGTGAACCCTTAATTGAAAACATTTCGTCAAGCAAAAACTCTAAAGTGAAGAAATTTACTAAAAAATTCAAATTTTCTCAAAAACAACAAGCAATTAAAACCTGCGTGCAAATAAAGAATAAAAAGTTAGGAACTTTAGACACTGATGCCATTCCAAGAATGCCCTGGAAGAGATTTTTACATGAGAAACGATGACCAAAAAAATAAAAAGGAAAATAGGCACTTTTAAATTCACATTCAAAGCAGAGAGCTCGTTGAGAAAAACTAGGCTCATGGGCCTTGCATGAAGTGGCCCATGATAGGCAAAATGAGATGTAGGTCGAAGCCTCAAAGTCACAGTGAAGTCCACAGAGATTGAGATAAAAAGACTGAAGGTCTAGAGAGAGACGGGACTCAAATGGGGCTTTTAATGTTCCACTATTTATTAGAAAAAAATTTTCGTCAACTTTATTGATGGCTTTTACATTATATCTATTCATTGCATAAAAAATTTCAATCAATAGACGTCTTAGAGGTGTTTCTTGTTGAGGTAGAAAGATAATTAGATAGAAAAGTGAAAATTGTCAGATTTAGTAAGGCTGATGAATATTAAGGGAGACACAATGAAAATAAATAACATCTTGGTCTATTTGCTAAATTTCTTTAAAAGCATGATATATATGCTCAATACACAATGCCAGTTATACCATAACGAAATGATATAGTTGAAAGGTGTAAATGTACCTTAATGGACATGGTTAGGATTATGATGAATCATCGTTCTTTACCCTTTTCATTATGGATGTATGCTCTAAAATTTTCATGTATATTTAATAGAAGATCATTAGTCTATCATTGTTACATCCAATATAGAAGTTGAGTTTTATGGTATGATTTAAGACCACCACTTATGGCTTATACCTCTGATGTTACTGCATCTCACATGAGATGGCATAATGAACATGAATAGGAAGACGGAATAATGAGTCATCTATCAGATGCACTCGTATGGAAACATTTCAATAACACTTATTCTGAGTTGCAGCTGAAAGTTGAAATGTTATGTTAGGATTATCGACAGATGGATTCCAACCTTTTGGTCAATTTGACCAACGATATTCATCATGGCTAATCATAATTACTCGTTATAATTTGCCTCCATGGATGTGTATGAATGAGGCACATATGTTCTTGATGGTGATTATACTAGCGCTTATGAATTTAAAGCATAAAATTGATGTATTCTTATAACCATTGGTATTTGAATTGCATCATCTTTGGGAATTTAGTATGGAGATTATTATTGATTTCCTTAAGTATGCTATATTGTTTGGATGGAGCATAGTAGGGAAATTGTCTTGCCTTTATTATGGCAATGATTCTGATGCATTTTATCTTCCTAATGGGGTAAAACATCTTGGTTTGACAACTATAGGAAATTTCTTCCTCCAAATTATCCATTTAGATTTAATAAACAAAAGTCTATTAAGAATAGGATGGTATAAACAACTCCTCCACCTCATAAAGATGGTGAAGAGATATTGTAGGAAATTGATGAATTAGGGTTGCTGAAAGTTACAGAACTTAAAGTTAAGGAAGTTAACAGAAGCATTAGTAGAAACTTCAATTGGAGAAAACAAAGTATCTTTTGGGATTTGTTATATTGGAAAAATAATTTGATATGTCATAATCTAGAAGTGATGTATATTCAAAAAAATATTTTTGACAATTTGTTAAACACCATAATGAACATTGAAGGTAAAAAAAAAAAGGAATATGCAAAATTACGAGCTGATTTAAAAGTTTTTGTAAAAGGAATGAGTTAGATAAAGATCTTCGCACCAGTAAATATCCAAAAGCATGTTACACTTTAGACAAAGAATAAATGAAATTTTAGTTTGAATGGTTGAACAGTCTAAATTTTTTCAATGGTTATGTTTCAAACTTAGCAAGGCATATGGACATAGGGAACTACAAATTATTTGGGATGAAAATTCATGAATGTCATGTGTTTAAGCAAAGGCTTATTCCAATTGCATTTTTGAGTTACTATCAAATAAGGTTTGGGAGGCTATAACAAAATTAAGTTTGTTTTTTAAAAGCTTAATATCATCTAAAATAAAGTTGGATGAAATGGAAAAACTGGAAAGGAAAATTCTTGTTATCTTGTGCGAATTAGAAGGGATTTTCCCTCTAAGCTTCTTTGACTATATGGAGCATCTACTCATACATTAAATACATGAGACTAAGCTTGTTGCTCCAGTTTAATATCGATGGATGTATCAATTTGAGAGTAATTATAATTAATAATTAAATAAAAACTATAACATGTTTTAATCAGTAATTGTAATAACCCTATTTATAATGTAGGTATTTGCATCACTTAAAGAAAAATGTTAAAAACAAGGCTAGAGTTGACAGTTAGATATGTAATGCTTATTTAGTGGAGGAACCAAGTACATTTTGTTCACATTATTTTGAGCCTTACATGCAACAAGAGAGAGAAAATTTCCTTATAATGACGATGGGGTTGAAACAAGTGATGTTGATGGTAACTTATCCATTTTCACATATCTTGGACGAACATACGAATGCTCAAGAATGATGTTAATAGAAGATGAAATATAGGCTGCCCATGGTTATATTTTATTAAATTGCCAAGAGATTTAACCTTTCGTGTAGTAAATTTAAGTTAATTTTGAAATTGATTATTTGGGTTTTTGAGGTGGGTGGTATTTATAATTAAAATACATAATAATTCTTTTAGATTATACAAGGAATGATTACACGAACCAATGCTTGAAAAAACAAAGGATAATATCAATAAAGAAGTTGAAGCCACTTTCCTCGATTGTTCAAAAAATATGTTAATTTTGACTTGCAATAATTTAAATGGTTGAATTATCAGATCAAAATGTTTAAATGACGTTATACTATTTAATATGATTTTTTTATGTAGGCTTTAGAAAATCCAATAGAGACAAGTTTACATGTCATCTTGCGAAAGGACCTTTGGGAACTGTTAAATTATATTTGGTGTATTTTGTTAATGGATACAAATTTCATAAGGAATATAATGGTCATAGCATGGCAACAGTAAATAGTGGGGTTTGCATACAGGAAGAATTGATGGATTACTATGGTAAAATTGTTGAGATACTTGAAATTAAGTACCTCGCATTGCCAATAAATTGGAGTGTGATATTTAAGTGTGAATGGTTTAATCCAACTCCTAATGTTGGAAAAAAGTGCATAGCCAATACATTCTAGTTTAATCAACCAGTGAAGAAGATTTAAATAATTTGAACCTTTCTGCTGGCGATGCAATCGACCTAAGTGTATTATGTCCCCTTTCCCAACTTAAGACGAGATAAGTAAAATTGCTCAGTTGTTTGCAAAGTAAAACCTAGAGGTATTTTTGAAGTACATGGAAAACAAGAAAATAAGAGAATTGAAAGTGAAGCGTTTCAGGAAGATGTTGACAACGCATCATAACGCTAGTCAAAATAAACTAGATCTACTACTATAGTAGTGGTAAGTCTAGGTCGATCTCGTAGAGAGAGTGTGTAAAGTTTATGAATTGAAATTAATCAGTGTTTAGGTTTGGGGGGTTGGTTTTAAAAATAAGAAAATAAAATAACGCTAAAATAACTGACAAAAGCAATTTAAATAAAACATGTAAAAAAATGATGAAAGTGGGGAATTTAATACACGCCTAGTTCTTTGGATCATTCTCAGAACTAGCCTACGCCCTAATTAAACATATTTCAATGATTTAAGATTCTCAAACCTCTCCTAGCAACTATTAATCGTGGGTTAATAATTAACCCAAGTTTTCCCTTAGGTAGTGTTTTATTAAGATTTGATTGTTAATTAAATCTAACCACCAAATAATCTAGGATATGATCTCTAGATTCAATTGGGTAGTAGCATTATGAATTAGGAAAATCAACTAATCAAGAAAAAAACCACATACGATGCATCATTTAACCTAGGTTATGTTATCCCTAATGAACACGAACCATTAGTCTCTATAAATGAATTTCAAAAATAACAATTATGAATTATGATAAAATTCTAGCAATAGGTTCGTAATAAAATGATCCAGTGAATGTATTAAAATCATCTTTTCACGATACCCAAACAATAAATGTTGGATAACGTAAGCAATTTCTAAAGAAAGAAAGAAAAAAAACTCAATAAGAAATATGCTTAATCAAGTCCGTCTATATCGATGTCACCTCCGAAGTGTTGTCCAGAAGTTGCCCCTCTATAGGACTCTCACGGTTGAGAGCTTTGCCCCCTCTCTTCGTTAGAATCAAGAGCTCCTAAAAGTAATGCTTTAGCCCCCACCAAACGTATCTCACGAAGAACCCCTTGTTCTATCTTAAAACCTTCTATTCTCTTCTAAAACCCATGCACTAAAACCGTCATGCTACTTCTACATTTTTATGCCTTGTCCAATGTCTCTGTTTTACCTTTACTGCATCATCATTTTCAATTATTGCATGAAACGTCTTTGTTTTCTTATCCAATATCTTCATTTCGTGCCTTCTGGTTGATGTGTTTTAGTCTTGTTGTTATTTAACATTTTGCTTACTGTTATTGGATTCTCCTACTACAACGTTGTCGTTTTGTCCTCCTTACTTCCAACCTGCTAGCGCAATTTTCTCCTACTTGTTGCTATTTTGGTCCGTCTTTTCCTAACTGCTTATTCACGTCACTTTATTTTTCTAGCTAGTTGTCCCCTTTGTTCTCTCCAGCAGTCATAAGCATGATTGTCCATTAATTAAATTAATATCTTGTATGGCCATGCACAGCATTAAATTCACGTTCTTGCTTCCACACAAAAACATGCATAGTAGGTTTTTTACTTCTTTATGTTTTCATTTTTCTTGTCTTCTTCTTATCTTTATTTGCTATAATCTTCCTCATTCTTGCTGCATGAAGACAAAGGAATGTGATTCTCCGAAAAAAAAAATCAAATATGGTTTTTTTGACTCACTGTAACTTCTTTGCTTTTAAATTATGCCTAAGACCACATATAAGCTAAAGTGAGTATCTTAAGCATTTTCATAGCAATAATCACTGTGTTATGGAATAAATTTATAATCAATTAAACACCTATCATATGTTCATGAAATAAATTCATATGTAACATATGATGAGAATGAACCTTTAAACGATCCAAATAATAAATATGTTGAAATTTTATCTGGAGAGAATAAGGAATCTATAGAGGGGTGAGAGATTTGAAGAGGAGCCTAATTTTAATTCTAATTCTTCAGAAAAAGAAGATGATTATGATTTTAATTTACAATTAAGTGTTAGTAGCGATTAATTTGTGTAAGTAATAGAATATTGTATGAAGAAATTTATTATTACATCAACAATATGTTGCTAGATATTTAATTTATATTGTTATATTAGTCAAATAATCAATCAAGCGTGAATTTTAGGTTAAAAATGCTACAGAAGAGATATGCTATGGCCAAGGCTCAGGTTATCAACATTTGGAGGAGCCATTGCTTGTTTAGGTGAAGCATCACATTCTGTATATGCTACAAAATCAGGTGTTGAACGTCTAGCTAGTGTACTTCTAGATAAGGAATCATCTTCCCCACCTACAGTCCCTGTAGAGTCACATTCCCTACTTATTACTACACCATCCAGCACCCCTACTACATCCAAACCATCAGATACTATCAATGCTACATTTACTCCCAGACCAAAATTTAAATCTATACCGACAGAGATATCAGGGATAGACACTGCGGATGAAGGAGGCGGCCCCCAGCCTGGAGCTAGGGGAGTTGATGGAAGAATTTACATTACAATTGTCAACCATCTGTGAGTGAAATTCTAAAAATTTTGTAATACATGATAACACCATAGGTTTATACTGAAGTTATAGGTTTTAATTCGAAAATGATCTAAAATAGCTTATATATTAGGTTGGTTTCATTTGGAATGTGCTCCAAAATTATCTCTTCCAAATTCAAGGAGAAGGTAGAACTTGAGGGTTATATATGGAAGAATATCTCTTAGGGAATAAAGGATTTTTATTATCAAAAGTTTGAGGTGCAAAAAGTAAATTCTTTAATCTTTTTTATTTTATCTAATTTTATACATTAATTACATAAATATTGTAATTTACAAGTACTTATAGTATGTTTTTCTTTTTCTTATTTTTTCATAAAGAATTTTTTTGATTCAAAATTTGATGTTGTCATTTATGATTTATCAGGGAGGTGGGCCTATACACGTTATAGAGACTTTTTTGGTTTGATACACAAGAATGGTGTACGACTTCCTTACATATCTTAAAAAATATAGTCATTGGAAGCAGTACTGAGCAACACCTGAGGCAATCTCCATTTCATAGCACAATTTTACAAACAGATGGGGAGGACTGAAGGGAGAGAGTCTATCTATACACACTAAAGGATTTATGCCCCACCAGGACCATGCAGAGAAACTTGTAAGTATCTAAACTTTACACTTATATACTGATTTTTGTACTAATTACTACCAATTAGAATTTAATGTAATTTGATGTATGAAATTTAGAATGAAAATATATTTGTATTTTAGAGAATGATAATTTTATAAATGTCTGTTGCCATGAATGGTTGTGTTGTTGCAAAATTTTTATTGTTTAATAGGGGAAATATCATAAAAATAGAGGAAACTTTGCTAAAATTTTTGTAAATCGTAGTTCACTTATAACACTTTATTCTAATTCAGGAAAAGTCTTTATTTTGATTTTACACTTCTATTCTGATTTTTGTACTAATTACTACCAATTAGATTTAAATGAAATTTGATGTATGAAATTTAGAATGAAAATATATGTGTATTATGGAGAATTATAATTTTATAAATATTTGTAGCCATAAATGATTGTGTTGTTGAGAAATTTTTTAACAGGGGGTAAATGTCATAAAAATAGAGGAAACTCTGCTAAAATTTTTATAAATTATAGTTCACTTATAACACTTTATTATGATGCAGGAAAAGTCTATATTATGATTTTACACTTATATTCTGATTTTTGTACTAATTACTACCAATTAGATTTCAATGTAATTTGATGTATGAAATTAAGAATGAAAATATATGTGTTTTATCGAGGATGATAATTTTATAAATGTCTGTTGCCATGAATGGTTGTGTTGTTGAGAATTTTTTTTTGTTTAATAGTGGGTAAATATCATAAAAATAGAGAAAACTCTGGTGAAATTTTTGTAAATTGTAGTATACTTATAATACTTTATTTTGATGCAAGAAAAGTCAATAAGCATGAAACCTACACTACCTCAGCTTTTTTTGCATACCTATACTAAAAAGCATGATGGTGTGACCTTCGTCAACACCCAATGTAGACAACTTAATATATGTAAAATTTATACTTTAATATTAATTTGATAAATAATATTAGTTAAAATTATCACTTACTAACATAAAAAAGTTATAATGATAGGAACAAATACAAGAAAGCAAGAAACGACAGTCTCAGAACTTTGAACATGATGGGAGTCACACACATCTTGATGCAGTTGGTGGTAGGAACCACAGTGGAAGAATTTTTGGCTTAGGTTCTTTTGCAAAAACATATTATTCACAATCCTCCACATCCAGTACAGTTGGATCTAGTAGGTGATCCGCATCTAATGAGAGAGTCGTTCAATTTGAGAGCACAGTAGAGATGCTGGCGACCCAGTTGCGACAATCGATGGAGTACATAGCCCAAATTTGTAATAAGGTGGATGAATTGAAGGGGAGGGGTAGCACCTCATCGCAACAGTAAGATCATCCGCCTTCACCAACTGCATAGCTTATATTTATAATATTTCGATACTTAAATGGATTTTATTTGATGTTTTGCTACTCTTATGTTTTTTTATGAATTCTTAATTTACAGTAATAAAATAAATTTTCAAGATACTTATTATTGTACATTATAATTTTTATATTATATTACCAATCAGGACAATTTTTATATTATATTATCAATCAAAATTATATTATTTAAAGAAATTAAATGTAGAAAAAAATTAATAGATTATCAACAGAAATTTTGGTGGGACTTTGTAGTGATGTAGTTTTCGTCGCTAAAATTATCGACAAAAAAATGGTACTATAGGTAAATTTCCTGATGGAATTACAATATCCGTCGCTACATTTTCCCAAAGAATTTTATATTTCATCGTTAAAATTGCCTATATTGTAAGTCCATTGAGAAATTTAGCGACGAAATTAAAATTTCTGTAGGTAAATTTAGTGATAGAAATTGTAATTCCGCACTAAATTTCCCTACAGACTTACAATTTTTGTAAGTAATTTAAATGACAAAATATAACATTCTATCGGGAACTTTAGTGACAGAAATTATAATTCTATCAAGAAATTTTACTTACAACCGTTTCTCCTATGACAATTTTCATCAATAACTTCTGTCGTTAAATTTGTTTGATTACGAAAAATTAGTATTTTAAGTTAGCAATTTTTGTCGCTAAATCCAATTTTTTTTATAGTGGTTGTTGATTTCAATTCAATTTTTCGGTGTTGTGATGTTTGGGTATGCTAATACTTCGATAATAAATTGAGAGATTAAGTCGAAAGTAATCTAATTAGGTTGGATAATGAGAGTGGGACCTAATAAGTCTCACAAATATCAAATTGGTAATTACATGAAGAGAGATCTTGTGTGAAAACCCGATTATTCGATAGATCCCTTAAGAACTAGTTAAAAATGTTAGGTAGAATTTTTGAATCGAGAGGTTGCAAAATTTGAAATTTTGTAATCAATTAGGGTTAATTGATTAAGTCTTAAGAAATAGCAATTAATCCCTTAGAAGATTTAGAATCAATACACAATTGAATCAATAGCAGTTAGGGAGCAAAATAACGATAGAATGAATCCTAAGCTTCATCCTTGATGTTTGCCATACATTTGTGGTTGCTCATTTGTTATTTGATTATTAGCTTAGTTTTATTTAATTGTTTTAAAATTTTGATATTTTATTTTCATTCAATTCATATTCCGATATCTTATACAAAGTTAGGTTCACTTAATTCTAATTATTTCCTCCTGGGATCAACACCTTTAATACTACAATTTTACGATCCGTATATTTGTTGATATTGAGGGTTTTATCGAACTAAAACTTGCTCAACAAGTTTTTGGCATCATTGCTGGGGATTTAGTTTAGGACATTTTGAATTCCTTTGTTTTAAAGAATTATTACCCTTTCTTGTGATTCTGGTAACCAATCACGAGAAATTAAAAAAAAAAGAAGAGAAGGAAGTTTCAGTGCAAAGTTAAAGACATATCGATTTGGACATCACAAGGCAATAATGAAGAATCTGAAAAGTTAAATGCTAGGAAGAGATATAAAGAAAGATGATGGAGGAAATATATCATAGGGAGCAAAGGACCGCGAATTTCATTGAGGCACAATTTGGTTAGGGAAGTAATCATCCTTATTTGAACACTTACAATCCAAGGTGGTAGAACCATTTAGATTTCTTTTAGCCTAACAATGCAAGAACTCAAATAGGAATTTAAGGCATGCCAAGATTTTAGCAAGATGAGTCTAGTTCATGGGATTAAAAATTGGAAAAGATCATAAGTATGAATGAGGCTCAAAAGAGGCTAAAAGGAAAGTTCGAAGAAGTAATAGAAGATCATGCCTCTTTTATTCACAACCTAGAGGTTAAAATAGGCCAGCTTACTAATGAATTTTGTAAGAGAAGTGTGGAAAAATTTCTGAGCAACATGGAAGTAAATCCAATAGATCAATTTAAGGTTATCACATTTAGGAGTGAGAAAGAGCTAAAAGCACTAGCAAAAAAACAAGTTGAACCCCACCTTGTAGAAAACCAAGAGAATAAGAAAGAGGATGAAGAAAAAAGGAAGACCCTCTATACATTCCTCCTCTGCCTTATCCACCAAAAATGCCATTCCCATAATGACTTTAGAAGAATGACTTGGATGAACTACTCGCAAAGCTTGTGGAAAAGCGAAAGAAATGGAAAATTTACTTGTCTTTTATGGACGTGTTAAAACATAGGCCCAAATATGTGAAGCTCCTTAAAGACATATTATCTACCAAGAAAACTTGGGATGATAATCAAACGGTAGCCATGATGGAAACCTCCAACTCCTTAATTACTAACCAGATGCCCTCACAATTGATAGATCCAGGGAGTTTTGCAATACCTTGTGTAGTTGGTAATTTAGAGATTTCAAATTGTTTAAGCGACTTAGGTGTAAGTATAAATCTTATGTCTTTGTCAATATTTAGGAAACTGGAGCTACGAGATGTGAAGCCAACATCTATGTATATTCAGTTGGCAAATCAGTTGATAAAGAAACCATTTGATGTAGTGGAGGATGTACCTGTAAAAGTGGAAAATTTTATCATTCCTATAGATTTTGTACCATTTAGTATACCATTTTTTACCACTGGAAAAGCTTTAGTAAATGTCCATGAAGAAAACCTAATCCTTCGGATTAAGATGACAAATGAAATTTAACATGAATAAGGTATTAAAGAATCTAAAGGAGGGTAGCTCATTCATGAGAATTGATGAAGTCAAATCTTTAAAGGATCACGAGGAAGAAGAACAAATGAAATAGACATAGAACTTGAAGTATATAAGGAAGTCTCTATTTTAGAAACTGAAGAAGAAGAGAATGAAGAATAGAGGATATAGGACATAAAGGTTGAAGAAGATACGAATGTCTTTATTCATGAAGTGAAAAAAGAAGAAGAGATGGGGGTGACTAAGGAAGAACAAGAACAACTCACCCTCTTACAAAACAAGCTGCTATATTCAATAGAAGATTCAAAGAGTTTTTTACTCCCTATTTTATTAACAATTTATTAGTAAAAAGGACATCACTAAATTTAGTTGATTTTCTTAATTTTATTAATATTTTCCTTCTGATTATCTTGTAATATGTAGTTTATTTGTGTTGAGCAAATTTTACTTCTAATAAAACCCCCAATATTCACAAGTATACGGGTTATAAACTTATAATATATGAGATGTCAATCCCTTAAGAAGTTGGTGAACTAATCTAATTCTATGTTATCTAAGGACTAAAAAGATTATTAAAAAGAAGATAAAAACTAAACAGAAAAGTAAATTTATGAATATGGACTGATTGGAATTAAAATGTAAAATTAACACACAAGGAATCAAATTGAGTACCACCTAATTAACAATGGAAATCACACAAGGAAGATTAGCCGATTATGAGAAGGGAGATTTATCCTATCATCAAATGCTAACATGATTTGAATTAATACAGTATCAGTTCTAGACTTTTGAAGGTTGGATTACTCTCTCTTGAGTTATAATCATTAAACCCTAAAAATCATAAACCCTATTTGAATTATGGAATTTGCAATCTCTCAATTAATAAAAAACCCACAAATCCAATCAGATCTTATTCCCTCTAATATATTGTTAGGTCCTCACACAAGATCGCTCTTCGTATAAATTCCTGATTTGATTGTTTGCATGATTTATTAGATTTTTGAACTCTTATTACACAATCTAATTGTTTTCCTATCGATCTACTCTCTCGCTTTGTTACCGAAGTATGCAAATACAACAAATAATCACAAAACCCAATGTATTAACATCAAAAGAAATCACATTAACATTAATTCAAGAACAAATTCTTAAAGAAGTCTAGAACATCATCATCAAACCCAAATTCATCACTATCAAATGCATCTTATGTATTCAAAAAAAAGAACAACGAAGATGAAATGAAATGTCACTTGAAAGTTTCGGAATAGATTGGGAAGATAACAGCACTGTAGCCCTTCTTCTCCTTCCTTTCTCCTCCTTCTCTCTTCTTCTTCCTCTCTCTTTGGATATTTCTCAAAGTGGAAAAAAAATGGAGATCTCTTTTAGGTCTTCATTCTTTTCTTTATATATCTTTTCCATTTAGGGAAAAAATTAGGGTTTACCTAGGCCCAAAAGTCCAAAATATCCCTTAAAAATTCTTTTTAAAAGTCGGTTCGTGTCTGCTATCACGCAGGTCATGATCATAGCACTCAATTTTTACTCTCTGTCATGATCGTGGCATATGGAGCCATGATCATAGTAGATCACCAGGCTTTTATCATGATTATGGCCCTGGGCCATACTCCGGATTTCATCCAAATTCTCCCCGTTCTTCAATATTTGATCTGAAACACTAACAAACATATCAAGACACCTTAAACACATAATATTAATGCTTAATAGCATGGTCTAACCCACAAGACACTCAAAACAAAAATATCTAACCAACTAACATATTTTTAACCTTAAACATGCATGAATTAACTAATTGACCACTAAAAATATACTAAAATGCCTATTGAAACATCATGCAGCCTATAACTATCACATCCCCACACTTGAACTTTACTTGTCCTCAAGTAAAAACAAAACAATCAAAACACAAACACATTAAACCATAACACACATATATGTAATAATGGTACAATTATGTTGAGGTTTATGAAATAAATTAAACTACAAACACAATACTTCAAGTTTTTCTATCCTTTTAACTTATGAAATCTATTTTTTAAGTAGTTCGGACTAAAAATACATACTAATCAAGATTTATTGTCAATTTCATTCACTCTTATCACCTGCACATATACATTGATAATTCGTTAGTTAAATGAAATTGTAACTATCCCTAAGTAGCTTTTCATGAAAAGTCAATTTACACACAAAGATCAGTACAATTTATTAAACAAAGGACTATTTTTGTTAATTTTCATTAACATGAACCTAGCCTTTTGACATGAAGGCAAACATTTGTGATGAATGTCCCCGGTTACTTAACTAGGTCATGTTTTTATTAAACGGTTTGGTTGGAATGTCATTACAGCCTTTTGATGTGAAAGCAAACATTTGTGATGAATGTCATCCAGTTACTTAGCTACATGACATTCTCAACTGGCCACAAGCTCTATTTACAACACGATTTCTTTTAAAAAGGGCCAAAGGAATAGTTATTTATTAAACAAAGCAAACTTTTTTTAAAATTTTCCTGCCTACCTAATTTCTTTAGCTAATCATTCTCCTGAAAAGATATTATAAATGAATGTGTCAAATTCCTAGGGTGAACAAACTAACATCATATCCTAACTAATATGTATATTTACTGAAGCAACCTAGGACTCTAATTTCACAAGCTAATAAATCTTTACAACCTAAAAGACTATGTTCAAAGCTAAAATGATTCCATTAAGTCCTAGCCATTGAAACATTCACACGAGTCACATCATGAATTCCTAACAAAACTAGCATACGGTATGTAAAATTCACATTCAACATTAAAAAAAATAACAATGCATACACCTCCCCACATTTGAGCAACACATTGTCCTAAATGTGAGGAGAACACATAAAATCAAAAACACATAAGGTGGAAATAAAACTAAATAACAAAAAATATAAAAATAAAATAAAATGATAAGTGTTAGAGTATAAGAACCCGTCATGGTGATTGAGGTGGTGATGGCATTGGAGTCTAAAACCAAATGCACTTAATGCCTATGATTATTGCGTAATCTTATAATTGCTTCAAAAAGAGTAAGAGAATTAGCAATCCAAATCATTAAAAACTCATTTTTAGAATTTAAAATAAATCTAGCTAAACAACAATTTCTATCTAACTACCAAATATGTTAATTTATGGTCATGAGTTGACATTGCATCCTTTAAGACTTAGTAGGGATGAATTATGAGTGGGTTGCTTATATTCGTGTTGCCCAATTTTAGCTTTGTAGCTTGTAAATAAGCTACATATTGGAAGATAATTAGAAAGACAATGTTGACAAATTTAAGATAATCAATTAAGTTCAGCGATGTCTTTTTTACTAACAAACTATCAATAAAATAAGGAATAACAAAACTCCCTAAATCTTCTAATGAATCCAGTAATTTGTCTTGTAAGGTGGTGATTTGTTCTTGTTCTTCTCCATTCACCCTCATCTCTTCTTCGTATTTAACTTAGTAAACATAGACATCCTTATATTCTTTAAGCTTTATGTCCATTGTCAGCTGTTCTTCTTCTTTTTGCTCCTTTAAAGATACATCAATTTTCCTAAATGAGTCACCTTCCTTCTTCTTCTCTTAGTCTTCTATAAGGTAGGATTCAACTTGTTTTTCCCATGGTGTTTCTAGCTCTTTCCCACTCCTAAGTGTGATAACCTTACACTACTCTCTTAGATGTACTTTAATGTTGCTCAGATATTTTTCCATACCTCTCTTGCAAAACTCATAGGAAAGCTCTCTCATTTAAAGCTCTAGGTTATGAATAGAAGAGGCATGGTCTTCCGTTACTTAGTCAAACTTCTTTTCTAGTCTCTTAGTCAAACTTCTTTTCTAGTCTCTTTTGGGCCTCTTCCATGTTCATGAGCTTAGCCATGATCTTTTCCAATTTAGAATCCCATGAACTGGACTCATATTACTAAAATCCTAATGATGCCCATGTCAGTCCTTATATTGTTGGACCAACAGAAATCTGGGTAGTTCTACTGACTTAGATAGTATGTCTTTAAATAAGGATGATGAGTTTCCCGACCAAATTACTCCTCATTTAAGTCCGCAAAGCTCCTTTGCTCCCTATAATGTGTTTGCTGCATCATCGTCCTTTCTAGCTCTTCTTGACACTTAACTTTTGCGGATTCCTCATTGTTGCCTTGTAATGTCCAAATTGATGTGTCTTTTATTTTGCACCCAAACTTCCTTCTCTTCTTTCTTTCTTCCTTTCTTTTTTTAATTTCATGTGATTGGGTACCACAATCATAAAATATGGTGAAAATTCCTTAGACTAAAAGAATTAAACTAATCCTACTAACTCCCCAACAACGACGTCAAAAACTTGATCGAGTGGGCAAGTTTTACAATTTTTTATCCCTTAAAATATCGCAAGTGTATAGGTTGGAGTATGGCATATGAGGTTTCGATCCCATGAGTAGTTGGTGAACTAATCTAATTCTAAGTTATCTAAGGCCTAAAAGAACTATTAAAAAGAAGATAAAAACTAAACGAAAAACTAAATTCGTGAATATGGATTGATCAGAATTAAAATGTAAAATTAACATACAAGGAATCAAATTGAGCACCACCAAATTAACAATGGAAATCACACAAGGAAGATTGGCCGATTACAGGTCTATCCATGGTTGAAGTTAACCAACTTACACTGCGAATCAATTCCATTAAGTTGACTATTCCCAGAAATCGATTATTAAAGAAGTTTGAGATAAGAGATGTGATCGGCGTGTCATAATGCTAGTCAAAATAAAATAACTAGACTACTACTATAGCAGTGATGAGTCTAGGTCGATTCTGCATGGAGTGTTCGGTTAGCTTATGAAATGAAATTAATGGGTGTTTAGGAAAATTGGGGGGGTTTGGATTTTGGAATAAGAAAATAAAATGAAACTAACTAATAAAAATAAATTAAAGAAAATATACAAAAATGGTAAAATTGGGGAATTCGGTGGGGATTTAGTTCTTTAGTTCAATCTCGGCCTACAACCTAATTAAGCATATTTCATTTATTTATTGTTCTCAATCCTCTCCTAGAAAATATAAATTGTGGGTTAATAATTAACCCGAGTTTTTCCTTAGATTTTGTTTAATCAAGATACGATCATTAATTAAACCTAACTACCGAATAACCTAAGATACAATCTCTATATTTAATTAGGCAATAGCATTATGAATTAAGAAAACCGATTAATTAAGGCAACAACCACATATAATGCTTCATTTAACCTAGGTCATGTTAGCCCTAATGATTACAAATCATTAGTCGCTACACATGAATTTCAACATAACAATTACAGATTATATCAAAATTCTAGCAATGGGTATATAATCAAATGATTCAATGAATGCATTAAAATCATCCTTTTACAATACCCATGGGTTCATACACAAATAACCAAACAATAACGAAAATTTGATTATCCATACACAAAACCCAAATCAATTAATATAGGATAACATATTCAATTTCTAATGAGAGAAAGAAATAACAAAACAATGAAAATTGCTTAACCCGGGTCATCAGAGTCGATGTCGCCTCTGAACCAACGTTGGGATGTTTAGCCTTTCATGGGTCTCCCAAGAAAATGCTTCAACCCCATAAAAATCATTTCCACCAAAAACCCCTTATATTTCAAGCTACTGCTGCAACTCTCTTTACTTCACTGTTCACAATACTATTTATTAAAGTGACAAATAAATATAGTCACTCACTTGGCTTCTCTCACACCTCTCTACTTTGCCACTCTTCTTTGTTACAGACGCCCCTCTCTTCTCTTTCTATCTACTTTACGCCCTCTACTATTTTTGCGATGGGATAAATAAAGATTCACTCCCCAGCTACTATTCACTACTTCTTATTTCTGCCCGTCTCTCCTTTGCAGTTGCGTTAAATGCTAGCTGCAATGCTAACATTTTACGCATGCGTTAAAGCATGAAAGCTAGCGTTTTGCTCTTTTTTTTGTTGTCGTTTTGGGCTAGTTCACCAGCTGCTTCTCCTCCTCATTTCTTCCCTCCCATGTTATGTTGTTTTGATGTTGAGTTGTTTTCCTTGTTAAACATTTGTGCTCCAATTTGCTTTAGAATCTTGTCTTTTTGGTCTCAAATATATATCAAGATATCCAACCTAGCAATCAAAACAAATTGTACACAAATTAAGCATTTTACCTTGAAAGTAGGATTGAAATCACATGAAAATACATAAGAAAATATAAGATAATTCAATCCTATCAAGATGCTAATACCATGCTTTCCTTTTGGTTTAATAAAGTAGAAAAATTCCTATTGATGTCATTTGCCATGCTGATTATGGTTTTACCGTAATCAAAGCACAAACAAAAATTAGGACAAACACACTCTTACTATTTCAAGGTGTACTTATTCAAAGAAAATTCACTTCCATAGATATCATTGGGAGAAAAGGGATGGGTGCCTCGAAGGATTTATCCAAGAAGACTTGGGAAGAAAGACACAAAATAAAAGATTGTATGTAGTTTGAAGGGACAAGTTAGATTGAGCAAGACCAAAAAAAGACTTCAGAATAGGTTTGTCTGTTGTTTTCTTTCTCTTATATATTAATAATTTTGTTGTTCTACTTATCCTCCTTGAAGCAAGGAACTGAAGGGGGATTTATCCTGCCATCAAATGCAAACATAATTACTTTTGAGTTAATACGCTATCGACGCTAGACTTTTGAAGGGTGGATACTCTCTCTTAAGTTATAATCATTAAACCCTAAATCATAATCCCTAATTGAATTATGGAATTTGCATTCTCTTAATTAATAAAAAACTCATAAATCCAATCAGATCTTAAGCTCTCTAATAGACTGCCAGGTCCTCACACAAGATTTCTCTTCATATAAATTCCTAATTTGATTATTTGGGAGATCTATTAGATTGTTTAACTCTCATTACCCAATCTAATCATTTTCCTATCAATTAACTCTCTCAATTTATTACCGAAGCATGCAAATACAACAAATGATATCAACACCCAATGTGTTAACATCAAAAGAAATCACATTAACATTGATTCAAAAACAAATCCCTAAAAAAGTTTAGAACATCGTCATCAAACCCAAATCCATCACTATCAAATCCATCTTATACATTCAAATGAAAGAACAATAAAGATGAAATGAAATGTCACTTGGAAGGGTCGGAATAAATCAAGAAGATAGCAACATTGCAGTCCTTCTCCTTCTTCCTTTCTCCCCCTTCTCTCTTCTTCTTCCTCTCTCCTTGGATCTTTCTCAAAGAGGCAGAAAAATGGAGCTCTCTTATAGGTCTTCATTCTTTTCTTTATATATCTTTTCCATTTAGGGAAAACAATAAGGTTTACCTGGCCCCAAAAGTCCTAAATATCCCTCAAAATTCATTTTTTAGAAGCCTTTCTTCATCTGTTTTTAGATAAGCCATGATCGTGACACTCAATTTTTGCTCTCTATTGTGATCGTGGCATATGGAGCCATGATCACGGCAAACCACGAAACTTCTGTCACGATCATGACCTGGGCCTTGCTCCAGATTTCCTCTTAATTCTCTCCATTCTTTGATATTTGATTTAAAACACTAACAAACACATCAAGGCACCCCAAATATATAATATTAATGCTCAATAGTGTGCTCTGACCCACAAAACACTCAAAACAAAAATATCTAACCAACACAATTCTAGCCCTAAACATGCATGAATTAATTAATTGACCACTAAAAAAATATTAAAATGCTTACTAAAATATTATGCAACCTATAGCTATCAATTTACAGGCTACTAACTAAAAACTGAGTGACACGGGTGGAAGCAAGCCACTTATAATTGACACAGGTTGAGTGTGGAAGGAATAGCACATCAAGCTAATAACTTTAACTAAGTGCTACTTAGGAGGGAACCTAAGAATTAGGATAAGTTTTATTTTTTGTTTTATTTTATTGATATTTTATTATTTTTACTTTTATTTTTAGGGTAAAAATTATTGGAATTTCACGACTAAAAGTATCTCCATATTCTGTCACCAACCTTGTCACTAGCTCAATCTCTTAGTTTTGTGCTCTTAACCTTTCCTTTTATTTTTCTTGTCATTTTTATTTGTTGTTTTTTTCTCACATTGAGGCAGTGTGTGTCTAAGTGTGGGGAGGATTTTGCATTGGCATGTCATGAGTGTGAATTTTGCATACCACATTGTTAGTTTTTGATTAGGATGACATGGTGTGAACATATGTTGCGTATGTGTGAATTGTGTGAATGTATGAGTGGCAATAGCTTAATGGAAGTAGTTTAGCTTTGAACATAGTCATTAAATTTGTAAAGGAATATTGGCTTGTGCATTTTATTTTTTAAGTATCTTTGGTTAAATATGCATGTTAATTAGGATATGACGTCAGGTTAGTCATCTTAGGCAATTTGTTACATACATTTATAATTATAAGTCAATTGAATATGTTAGTATCATTAGTAGTCTTTCATGAGGATGATTGACTAAAAGAAATGAGATAGGTTATGTGAAATAAAAGAAAATTATGTATGTCTATTAAATGAATAACTATTCCGCTGATCCTTTTGAAACAAATATTGGGTTATGAATAGAGCGAGTAACCAGTTGAGAATGTGATAGCTAAGTAACTAGGTACATTCACAACAAAAATGTTTGTCTTCATATCAAAAGGCTGGAATGGCATTCCAACCAAGCTAATTAATAAAACATGGCTTAGTTGAGTAACCAGGGGACATTCATAACAAGTTGTTTGCCTTCATGTCAAAAGACTATGTTAACGTTAAAGAAGATAAAAAAAAGTGGTATTTTGATAAATAAATCCTACTGATCTTTAAAAATAGCATATGAAAGGAGACTTAGTGATAGTTGCAATTTTGGTTTATTACAAATTATCAATGTATCTATGTAAGTGATTTAGGTGAATGAATATGATGTTAATCTCTTGATTAGTATGAATATTCAATCCAAAGTGCTTAACCATAAATTGCATAGGTTAATATGTTGGCACAACTTGAATGATTATCATTTGAGGTTAAATTGTTTTCGTCAAGTTAGATGCCATTGTATCATTAGTGCATGTTGCATGAATGTATGTGTTATTGTTTGGTTTGTTTGAGTTTGTGGTTTGTTTTTGTTTTTACTTGAGGACAAGCAAAAGTTTAAGTGTGGGAATGTTGATAGGTGTAAATTATACTATGTTTTGATAGATGTTTAAGTGTGCTTTTAAGTATTTCTTAGATGATTATCATGTATATAGGCTTAGAATTAAGTTATTATTAGTGTTTATTTATATCTAAGTGTTTGTGTGGTTTTGAGCATGATTTAGTTCTTAATTTTATGTTTCAAGAGGTGTGTGATGTGTGTTTGAGTGTACAGAATCAGTAAATTTAAAAAAAAATGGAAGTGTAGAAGTAGGTTATGATCATGACTTGCTTGTCACGATCGTGACAAAGAGCGCACGCAACAATTCTAGCAAATTTAAGTTTTTCCAACATGGTACTCTTTTTGTAATTTTATTATTTTGGGGTCATTTTGTGGAACCAAATTAAGTTGGTAAACCCTAGAAAGGACTCTAGAAGCCTCAATACTATTTAAAAACATAAAACACTCAAAAAAGAACGGTCACCATCTTCCAAAGTGAGAGAGCAAGAAGAGTAATCTAGAAATTCCAGATTTCAAGTTTGAGTTCAAATCAAGTTCTTTCTTTCATTCCTTTGATTATTTCATTAAAATTCATATGTAACTTGGATTTGAATATGTTATTCACGTTTAGGACACTTTAATTTTCAGATTTTTATTTGTTCTTGAGTTGTTTTGTGACTTGATTATTGTTGATTTCAACTTAATTTTCTGGTGTTGAGATGTTTCGGTTTGTTAATACTTCAATAGTAAATCGAGCAAGTGAGTCGAAGTAATCCAATTAGGTTCGGTAACGAGAGCTAGTGACCTAATAAGTCTCACAAATATCAAATTGATAATCATACAAAGAGAGATCTTGTTGATTATTTGATAGATCACTTAAGAACTAGTTGAAACCGTTAGGTAGATTTTGAGAATCTAGAAGTTGCAAATTTCGAAATTGTAGAAGTATACTTTTGGATATTGAAGGTTTTATAGAAGTGAAACTTGCTTAACATTGTATACTCTATTGAAATTGAATATTGTTATTAGAAAGAGTCTTGACCAGTCTTCCAAAGATACACCTGAATTGAAAGAGGAGGCTTATGGCTTGGTTAGAATTGTAATGATCCTTATGGCCTATTTTGGAAGTAATTATGCCGCCTATTCCCCCCGTAATTCAAGTTGGGATGATCCCTCTAGCCTAGGATATACGTTTGGGAGTATAGGTTGTACTGGTTAGGAAAATTCCCTTCTACATGATTCACATATTCCATACTTCCATCTTGCAATGTTTGACACTCATCAGTCGGATGACTTATGTTTACACATATTCCATATGCCTTTATCTATGCCTATTTAGCTACAAGTTTTCTAACAAAAGATGTTAGCTCATCTAAACAATGTTTGATGGATGAAGTATTTACCTTGTTTACATGATGAACATCGTTGCAAGCGATAAATTATTGAGTGTTAGTAACCATTTGTTCAATTAAAATATGAGCCTTTGTAGGAGTCTTTCCACACAATGCTCCACTGCTTGTTGTATTAACCAAACTCCTCTCCATAAGTAATAATCCCTCATAGAAATATTGGATAAGGAGTTGTTCAGATATGTTGTGATGTGGACAACTAGCACACAACTTCTTGAAGTGTTCCTAATATTTATAAAGAGACTCGTCGTTATGTTGCTTTATTCCACAAATTTCCTTCCTTATACTTGATGTTTTTTAAGCTAGAAAATAATTCTCTAAGAACATACTCTTCATCTCTATCCAAGTATTCACACTGCCAGTAGGTAGATCAAATAATCAATCCTTTATTGCATCTTTCAGTGAGAATGGGAAAGCCCTCAATATGATTTGCTTGTCTGTCACCCCTAAAGGCTTCATACTCAGGCATACCACATCAAGTTCCTTAAGATGCTTATGTGGATCCTCACCTGTAAGACCGTGAAAATTAGGCAAAAAATTTATTAATCCAGACTTAAGTTCAAAAGTAATATGCTCAGTAAAATTATGGAATGTAATGAATAAGTGCCTTTAGATTAAGTATAGTGTAGCCAACTCCCTTAGTGTTCTTGGATTTTCCATTATTTCTTCAAATTTAGGTTCTTGTTCCACATTCATATTTGTTTTTGTTTCCCTTTGTAACCTTCACAATGTCCTTTTGATCTCTATATCAAATGGTACAAATTCCCTGTGAGGATATCTGGTCACTACTATACATGTTGTGTCTAATTCTATTAAATTTTGCTTGCATTCATACCTTAATTTTGGTTACAAATTCTTGTGTTTTTAATCCAAATTTGTGGTGAATTGAGTGAAAATGATGTGAATATTGCATGAACGTTAATTGGATTGTCTTCTGAATGTTGCATAGAAATCAGAAGAATTTTGCATGAAAATGGGTGTGACACGTTGATTACATAGTCACACCCGTGGCCATTTAACTCACGAGGGTGACAATAAGTCACACCAGTGACCGTGGCTGCTCGGCGGTGACAATGAGGCACACCTGTGACTGCCCTACTCACCCTATGACAAGTTTTTCCATTACATTCATCTAATTATTACGTGTCATCTACAAGTTGAAGGCTTAAAAACCTAAACCTAAAAATAGACTACAAATATAAGCAAAATGGTTAGTGGTAGGGGGATTATTATTGACATACGAGATGCACTGGGACATTTTGGGACAAAAAAACAAATAGAGAAAAAGAAGGCATATAAGAGATGAAAGAAAGCAGAGACCATTCGAGTGAGGTGAAGAAGAGGAACAGCAAAGAGTGGAAACAGCTTGAACTTATGATCATTTAGGTGAGAACTAAGAAGGAGCAGAAGGCGAGAGCCAATGTAAAGAGCTTGAGAGTGCAGGAGACCACTGTAACTCCGTCATCTGATCTTTGTTTATGATCGTGACGTTTGAGCTTTAAAATTTATAAGCCCTTAAATATCGCAAGCTCATGGGTCACAACTGTAGTATAAGAGGTGTCAATCCCACAAGGAGGGTATGTAATATCCGGTTTCTGAAATATATGTAGGGTTCAACCCTAGACCATTTCACATAAGTAAGAGCATTGGGAAATTTAAGAAAGTGTATTATATTGACATGTATATCATTAGCATAAACACAAATTATAATTTGTATACCTTAAAAAGATAGCATATGCACTCAATTGACATGTCTAAAGGTATGAAAGATTTTTAAAATGACTATGATGTAAATTATGAATTGATATGTCTTAAATTTTGGTTTGATTAGATTCCAATTAGTAATTTGGAATTAATTGTTATTAATTAGGAGATTGATAAATTAATATGTACATTTGGACTAGGAAAAGTGCTAAATGGCTAGATAAATTAATACGTGACAAATTAGGGTTACTAAGCCTATAATTGAGTGACATTTTGTAACATCCTGTTCCTCATACTAATGGTTAGGACATAGGATCCTAAACTAAGATATATGAGAAGTAGCAATGAGATATTAGAAAAAAATGCATTTTATACTCATGCATAAAATTAGCATACACACACATGATTATTGAAAATTGCACGCATTATAATGACTATTCATGCATGCATTTGACATTTTCTGGGTATAAATGATTCTAATATGATTATGATGTGAATTATGATTATTATGTCTTAAATTCTGGTTGATAAATGATAATTGATTATACAGGAATTTATTTGTTAAGTTGAGAGATTTTTGAAATTATGGGTATTTTGGACTAAGAAAAATGCCAAGTGGCAAGACAATTGATGATGGTAATAGAAATAAGTATCAAACGGCAATAAAAATTATTGATAAGTGACATTAAGATTTAATGACAAGTGTCATAGAAAATCGGGAGACAATTGGATTAAAAATTGGAAGATGAATGGACTAGCTATTTTAAAAGACCAAGTGGAGACCATAAGGTAGTGACATATGGCAAGTGACAAGTATCACTTGCCTTGACACTTATTTTAACTCACGATGCTTAAGGTGAAAGACCATCTTTTACCTTATCTTTCATTTTAATTCCTACTCTCATCTTCTTTGTTGCTTTCTTCTCTTCTTCTTCTTAACGATTTTGCTTATCAATCCTACTCTTAATGTTAAGTTGCCATCATCTTTCACTTTATACTTCAAGATCTTTGCTATTTCTAAATCTTGATACAAAAAGACCCACTATATTCCACCTTAAATTTTGATGATTGTGTATCATGGAGAAGCTAGGGTTTACTTTAGTTAAAGAAGCTTGGGAGCTAAAACAAGTAAGTATCTTACTGATCTTATGGGTTGTGTTTAAGAGAAATATTTTGATGACAGTTAAAAGTTGATAGACCATAAAATACTGATGTATATATGTTTAACTGTGAGTGAAGAAATGAGCATATAAATATCTTGTTTTCACATTAATGATGAATAATAATTCATAAGTTGCTATAGAGCTATTTTTAAATTTAATTATCATAAAAATGGTGGTTGAAGAGTGATGATATGTTGATGAAAACCTTAATATACATAGATGTTATGTTTTCATATTAATGATAAATAAAAGATCATGTATTGTTTTATGGATGATTAATAGGGAAATTGGTGTTTGAATGAGAGTTGATAATTGACAAAAGAAGAGATGAGTATATGACCTAATTTTGTGTATAAGAAGAGTGTAGAAAATTTGAAGGAATGATATGTTTTAGGTATATGAAAGTCATAAGTTATAAGTTGTTATGTGATGATATAATTGAGCTTTGAAGCTAAAGAAAAGAATAATGTAACATCTTGAAATGAGAAGAACTAGGATGAAAGTTTAGAAATAAAGTGAACGTAGCACCTCACTTCCACCGAGCACTTATCCGTACATCCCAAGGAAATTCGGACACACACCCTGTGAAAGCGGTGCATTAAAGTAGTCAAACAGAACTCGTTGTAAATTTTACTCAACCATCACATGCATTTTTTGGAAAACCAATAATCATTAATGACTCATTTTATTTATAACAATTTCAGTCACAATTGTCACAAACAATACACACATTGCATAATTTTAGTAATCATTTGGGCCTTTTACAAATTCGAAACACTTTCAGTCATAAAGTCATTACATATCAGAATTATTCACGTACACATGGTACAGTAATTGCAGAATACATACTTTAATACAAAAATATAAAAAACGTATGCAAACACCAACTGATCCCGACCTCTATCTCTTATTCGACTTCAGCGGCTATATTTCCAGTTTATCTAACTGGGTATCTCCTCTGAGCCTAAAAAACGGCTTCAATTTTGTTGAGTTTTGTGAATTTAGTGAGCTACTCATCATCGATGGCTCACTTATAACACATAACATATACAATTCATGTAATCACATAATTCACATCACTTCATTAATTCATTATGTAGCATCAATTAACACTTTATTCATTTATTTCACATTTCACATTTGAAAAATTCAAACAGTTTATTTCAATCATTTAAACATACATATCAATTATATATGCAATGCTCATGAGACTCACTTCAATTGTTATTATTGTGACCGAGTGCCTGTAACTGTCCCATATCTATTGTAGATATAGGGCTCATTAATAACTATCCCTTATCTGATGGGGATATAGGGCCCATTATACATAGTAATCCTAAAGCTCTCACCACATTCTGAGCTTTAAGCTATTTTTCACTTTTTGAGCTTTAAGCTCTTTTTTGGTGGCTACTCCGGTTACAGCAGCCTTTATCTGTTCATGCATTCATGTAATGAAATGCATCACATTCACATATATTCAATCAATCACTGGTGCTCAATCTGACACTTCCATATTCACGTTCACATTTCCATTCACATATATCATAAGACCCTGGGTTTGGCATTGAACATTTAAGTTGAGAATCACTTATTCAATCAAATTCACATATAATGAGCACTTCCAAATATGGTATTCATGAATCAAATGCCTCGAACATTCAATGTCTGGAATCAAAGCATCCGTATCACATAACAATTCAAAACAGAAATTAAAACAAACAATTAAACATGTGAGACCATCTAGGTTACTCACAGTATGCTCCAAATTAGCATTAGCTTCCATGTTCCAGAAATGTCTGGCACTGACATTTAATGTCAGACCCCGTTTCTGGAGTCTGACTTTCATGCCTACTTATAATCATAATACTTGAGCTATTTCCAATAGAGAACACCTTAATCATTATCGGGTCATCTTCTTAAAACTCCCCTTCCAAGCTCAGCTTCGCTCTTCGAATAGTCGACTAATACGATAATAGTCGACAAGTCCATTTATCCATTTCAACCTGAATGCCTCAAGGAACAACGTTGGTGAGTCCACACTTTATATATGTACATGCTTCGGGGCTACAAGCATAACTTTTTCTATAGGCATTCAATTTAGGGTTTCTTTAGATAGTTTGATAGAGGACTTCAAGAGCTACAACTTTCATGAAAGCCTCAAAGACCAATTGTATCTTCTGAAGGGTCAAAAATAGGGCAGAAGATAAACCATGAACAGTAACACAGAACAAGTTATGAATAGTAAAGCAAACGAAGTTCCGTGAACAGTAACACAGACGAAGTCTGTGAATAGTAACACAGAAGAAGTCCATGAACAGTAACACAGACGAAGTCTGTGACCAGTAACGCAGAAGAAGTCCGTGAACAATAACACAGATGAAGTCTGTGAACAGTAACACAGAGGAATCTGTGTACAGTAACACAGATGAATTTGTGTATAGTAACACAGACGATATTCTTCAACTAATATAACTTCTTAACTCCTTCTCATTATCCTCTGTGGTTGGCCTATGGTC
>JAOTAY010025464.1:0-28332 GCA_025629805.1 Erythroxylum baracoense | reverse complement strand
GAAATTAAAGCTGTAGCGAAGGAGTCGGTAATATCACTATCTTGTTTATGTTTATTATTATCCTTATACCATATCATGTATAGATTGGCATGATGATTTGGATATATTGCTTCCGCTGCAAATAAGATTTCTAAAAAGTTTTGAAATCTACCGGTTCTCCAAATATGGCATGCTTTCTTTTCTCAATCCAACAAGAAGTATGCTGCGTATATTCCCTAAAAAAATGGGGTTTGTGAGAGGAAAAATAGGACCATAATGAATTTGGTCAGAAACATGCTAGCACAGAGCAAAGTTCCAAAGAATTTTTAGCCAAAAGCAACCAATTGGTGTGCTCATGTTCTCAATCATAGTCCAACAAAGGTAGTGATGAACAAAACACTAGAAGAGGCATGGACAGGCAGGAAACCCACTGTAAGTTATTTCAGAATTTTTGTGTATATACTAGATGTGTGGAGAAAGAAATTAGATAACAAAGGAGAAAAATGCATTTTCCTAGGAGTTACTGAAGGTACTAAAGCTTATAAACTCGACAATCCTATCACTAAAATGAATATTATCAGTTGTCATGTACTCTTTAACGAGGATAGGTTTTGGAATTGGAATGGGGAAGAAACAAAATCAGTTTCCATTATAAATGTTAAAGAAGGAGATAGTGACAAGTAAGGTGATGCATAAGCTGATTATGAGACAAGCATTTCAAAACATAGACCTCAAAGAAACAAGAAAAGCCTACGTGGATGGCTGATTATGAAGTTACATGTATAAGAAATGTTAATGAATAACTGATATATTTTTGTTTGTACACAGAAACAGATCCAATTCTATTTGAAGTTGCTATCAAAGACTCAAAATGGAGAGAGGCTATGGATGCAGAAATGGAAACAATTGTCAAAAACAATACATAGGAGTTGACCACATTGTCTAAGAATAAAAAAAGCATTAGAGTCAAGTGGGTTTATAAAACTAAACTTAAAGAAAATTGAGATGTTGACACATGAAGGCGAGGTTGGTAGCAAAAGGGTACAAGCAAGATAATGGCATAGATTTAGCAAGAGAATGGCACAGATTTTGAAGAAGTTTTTGAACCTGTGGCTAAACATGATACTATTGGAATGTTTTTGGGTTTACCAGCATAAAATCAGTGGCCAATCTACAAATTGGATGTAAAGTCTACATTCTTACATGGTGCATTACAGGAGGAGGCTTATGTGGATCAGCCTCAAGGGTATGTCAAACCAGCAGAAGAAGACAAGGTGTATAAGCTCAAGAAAGTATTATACGGACTAAAGCAAGCCCCAAGAGCTTGGTACAAGTCGTATAGATGCATATTTCATAAAGTAAAGATTTTATAGATGCCTATATGAGCACACCTTGTATGTGAGGTATGATGGAACTGATATATTAATTGTTTGCTTATACATAGATGGCTTGATCTACACTGGTTCAAGTAGTAATATGATTGATAAGTTTAAAGCTTCTATGATGCAAGAGTTTGATATGTCAGACTTGGGAAAATTACATTATTTTCTTGGATTAGAAATAGTATAATCGCAGGGAAAGATTTTTGTGTCCGAGAGAAAATATGTCCAGGAAATTGTAGCAAGATTTCAGATGGACTGTTGCAATGCAGTAAGCACTCCTATTGATCCAAGTCTGAAACTTGAAAAAGATGGTGAAGGAAAAGATGTAGACAACACACTCTACAAGCAAATTATAGGGTGCCTAATGTATTTACCGACTACTAGACTAGACATAATGTTTGGTATAAGTATGATCAGTAGGTACATGGAAAAGACAAAATTGTCATATTTATTAGCAACCAAAAGAATACTGAGATATTTGCAAGGTACTAGAAGCTACAGACTATTATATCAGAAGGGAGAGGAAGCAAAACTTCATGGGTATCAACAACTAAAGCTGAACTGGTAGTAGCTACTGCTTGTGCTTGTCATGCCATATGGTTAAGAAAATTGTTGGAAGAAGTTGGAGGAAGACAGATAGGTGTTATTATAATTTTCTATGATAATAGTTCAACTATTAAATTGTCCAAAAACCCAGTATTTCATGGCAGGAGCAAACATATAGATGTTCGGTATCCTTACTTGAGAGACTTAAATTATGAAGAGATTGTCAGTCTTTTTTACTGTAGGAGCAGAGGTCAACTCGCAGATGTGTTTACCAAGTCAATCAAGAAAGAAAGCTTTCTCAGGTTTAGAAAGTTGTTGGGTGTTTATTTATTTGAAGGATTTTAGACCATGTAAACTGAACATGAATTCTCAGTTTAAGGGAGGGTCTAATGGAGGTGTGAAAGTAGTGTAAGACACAAAAATTGTGAATCAATTATGTGATAGGGAACACATATACTTACATGTTGGAGACATGATATACTTACATGTTGGAGACATGATCGTTAAATTGTGAAAACACTACATAAGCGTTTGGAGATAGCTAGGGCTTGCACCACAATTCCGATCTCTATAGAAAGCACAAATATCAATGGGGCAAAGTATGTAGAGATTATATTTGTCTATATATAGGGACTGCAGTGGGGACCTAACCACAGTTAGTAACCCTAGGTCTACCCATCATGGGCCTTAGGGTTAGGCTTATACCAATCACATTAACGATATAAAGTGCTTAAGTCTAATAAGGATCATAATATTAATGGACCATAGGCATCTCAATAGGGATCATATCATTAGCCTATTTTTAATAAAACCAAAATGACAATTGATTGTAGCCTATAAAATATATTCCAACATTCTACTACTTGGGAAAAATCAATTGTTTAATTTTATTTTTTGAAAAAACCTTTGAAAATGACTCTTAGGCTAATAAACTAAATTTTGTGTAATGTGGCCATATTTTGAAAAAATATATGATCCGAGATACAGCACTTCAATAGGACTAAGTCTGATCAAAGTCAAATGACATTGAACTATATCACCCATTACATCTTTTATTGATATAACATCGATACATAATTACATATATCATTAACCTTGTCGACCAATCATTAATGTGTAGTGTAGTATGAAAATAGCACATAAATGTGATCCAATAATTAATGTAAGGTGTTATTTTCAATGTCAGTCCTTTCAATTTCTCTTAAAATAGGGTTAAAGCAAGGGAGTTTGTATAGTTCATTACAAACTATAATGCTTTGAACTCCAATATGGTGTCAACCATCGGCACGATGATTGAAAAGGACACCGAGTTCTATAATAATGTCTGCAGACTCAAATATGGTGTTGACCAGGAGACATTCTGATCTAATAGAACACCAATTCCAAAATTTGTAACATGTCTCTAACTTTAAGATGGTGTCAATAACGAGACATGATGATAGAAAAGGACATCGAGTTTTGAAATAGCAATTAATATATACATAAAATAGTAATAAAAGAATATTCAAATCAATTGCATTAAAATAACATAATCCATACAAAATGAACATTCAAGTATTTAACAATAAAGGTCTAACAAGACAAGAAAGAATCACATACATCCCAAAACTCCCACTAATTAAGCGAATTAAAAGAGCTTAAAATCTCCTTATCTTCAACGTGCTTCTGGTACACTATAGTTCGAAGACCCTTAATTAAGGGATCAATTAGCATGGACTCTGTAACTATATGCTCGACGACTATGTCTTTATTCTTCACTAGGTCTCTGACAGTCAGATACTTTAAATACATGTGCTTAAAACCACTAGAAGTCTTGTTATTTTTAGTATAAAACACTACTGTACTATTATCACAATAGATTATGAGAGGTCTAGCAATGAAATCCACAATGTGAAGTCCGATCACCAGGTTTCTCAACCAAACAACATGAGTAGCAGCTACATAACAAGTAATAAATTCAGCCTGCATAGTAGAAGACACAACCATAGTCTGCTTCTTGGTCTTCTAAGATATCGCACCCCCATCCAATATAAAGATGTAACCGGAAGTCAATTTCATATCATCAGGGCACCCAGCTAGATCTGAGTCACTATACCCTATTATCTTTAAGTTGTCAACTCTTTTATACATAAGCATATACTCCTTGGTTTTTTGTAAGTTTCTCATCACTTTCTTAGCAGCTACCCAATGAGCATTACTAGGATTAGACTAGTACCTACCCAAAATGCCAACTATATAAGCATTGTGAGGCCTAGTGCAAACCTGAACATACTTCAAACTCCCCAACGCACTATCAAATAGCCTGTTCTTCATCTCTGCTTTTTCAATTTCATTCTTAGGACACTGGTCTTTATTGAATTTGTCACCTTTAACGATTAGTGCATCACCGAGTTTACAGTTTTGCATGTCAAACCTCTCTAAGACTTTATTAATATAATCCCTCTGAGACAAGCCAAGCAAGTTACGAGATCTATCTCTGTGAATTTCAATTCCCAGCATGACACTTATCTCACTAAGATCCTTCATCTCAAAATGCTTTGTTAGCATCTGCTTCATTTTATTCAGCAAGCCAAGATCACTGCTAGCAAGTATAATGTCATCAACATATAAAACAAGAAAAATGAACTTACTCCCATTGACCTTTAGGAATATACATTGATCAACTTTGTTTTCTTTAAAACCCAAAGAGGTAATAACTTAATCAAATTTCAGGTACCACTGCCTAGAAGCCTGTTTTAGACCATAAATAGATTTCTTTAATTTGCATACTAAATGCTCATTATCATTTGACTGAAAACTCTCAGGTTATTGCATGTATACTTCCTTAAGGAGATCACCATTCAAAAAGGCTATCTTGACATCCATTTGATGTAACTCCATATCGAAATGTGCCATAAGAGCCATGACAACTCTAAATGAATCTTTATGGGACACTGGGGAAAAAGTTTCAGTGAAGTCATGCCCTCTCTTTGTGTGAAACCCTTTGCTACTAGCCTAGCATTATATCTCTCAACTTGACCCTTCGAGTCCTTCTTGGTTTTAAAAACCTATTTACAACCAATCGCCCTACAATTTTTAGGCAATTCAACAAGTTCCCATACTTCATTATTAGCCATAAACTGCATTTCTTCTTTCATAATATCTACCTATATATTAGAATGAGCACAAGACATCACCTCCTGATAAGATTTAGGGTCAACATTATCCTCAATATCATACATGTCCTCACTCAGATAAACAAAGTAGTCATTGGAAATAGCTGATCTCCTCTGTCTAACTGACTTCCAAAGAGGCACTTGTATAATAGGTTCAATGGGTTGAAGAGTATCAACTAGTTTAGGAGGATCAGCAATGTTATTAGGAGGATCAACCAGAGCTGGGAATCAACCACATTTTCAACTAAAGGAGCATCAACCAAGTTCTCGACAGGTACAGTAACTGTAGGCATGTTATCAATGGCAATAGGCAAAGAAACCATCTCACGCATATTAGTAGTGGAATCAACAGAAAGAATAATAGCTTCAGCCTTGTCCAATTTTAAAAATTTTCCATTCATAGATTCCACAATTCTAAGACCACTTCTAGGACAATATAATCTATAACCCTTTGCATGGTCTGGAAATCCAATGAAATAGCAATGGGTAGTTTTAGGGTCAGTCTTTTTCTTTAAGGGATTATAGATCCTAACTTCTGCAGGACAACCCCATACAAGAAATGGTTTAAACTGAGTTTTCTACCTGTCCAAAGTTTGAAAGGTGTTTTTGGAACATGTTTGGTAGGAACTCAGTTAAGGATGTAAAGGGCAGTTTTTAAAGCTTCCCCCTATAAAAAGTCTAGCAAATTAGTTATGCTTATCATGCCCCTCATCATTTCTTTTAAAGTGCAGTTTCACCTTTTGACTACACCATTCTGTTCAAGACTACCAGGCATGGTATATTGTGGAACAATTCCATAAGCTTGCAAAATTTTGGCAAATGATCCCATATATTGCTATCCAACATCAAATATACCATAATACTCACCACCACAGTTAGATCTCACTACCTTAATGACCTTTCCTAATTGCTTTTCAACTTCAGTTTTAAAAGTTTTGAATTTCTCAAGGGCATCAGATTTTTCTTTGATTAAATAAAGATAGCTAAATTGGAAAAAGTCATCAATGATGGTAATAAAGTATTTGTTACCACAAATAATAGGAGATAGAGGTCCACTAATGTTCATGTGAATGATTTCTAGGAGACTTAGACTTCTATTTACATCTTTCTTTTTAGTCTTAGTAAATTTTCCTTTGATGCAATCTACACATGTCCCCAAATCATTAAAGTCTGAGGAAGGTAAAATGTTATCTTTTATTAATCACTCTACCCTTTCCTTAAAGATGTGACCTAAGCATTTGTGCCACAATAACGAGGATTTCTCTTTTATCCTGGACTGCTTAGTAAGAGTAGTCTCAACATTGAAAGATGTAGAAAAATTATCAGAAGCCAAAGACAGTTTATATAAACCATCCACTAAAAAACCAGATCCTATTATTGTAGAATTAAAAAACAATGTTATTTTTCCACCACCAAAGGAAAAGGTAAAACCAAGTTTATCTAAGCAAGAAACTGAAATCAAATTCCTTCTAAATGAAAGTACATAAAAGGTATTTTGTAAAGTAAGTTCATGCCCTGAATCTAAAACTAAGATAACATCTCCAATGTACTCCACTGCTACTTCAAGATCATTTCCTACCCTCAGCTTACTTTCTTTTAAACTTAGCTTTCTCATGTTTGTGAACACAGTAATATAGGATGTGGAACCACTATCAAACCGCCAAGAATCTATGGGGACATCAACTAAAATTAGACTTAAAACAGACAAAAACAAAATGATTACCTCCAGATTTCTTCTTGTTTTCTAGCCAAGCCTTGAATTTACGACATTCTCCTCTATGATGTCCCCTAACCTTACAGAAGACACACCAAAGACCTTTCATGAAGGTAGTTTGCCTAGGACCTCCATCATTTTGGTGGTGAGTATTCCCAAATTTCTTGTAGTCCTAATTTTTGTTATGAGCACTATAAGAGTATTTCTTATGTTTCATATGACTCTTGCCATAATGGGGTTAAGCATGAATGGTTAGGAGGGGCTAAATCACTCTTTTCTTTCCTAAGTTTCTCTTCCTTAGCCACACATTTGGTAATAAGGTCATTAACACTCTACTTCTCACCAATGGTATTATATGCTGCTTTGATTAGGGTAAATTCAATAGGGAGACAATTTAAGGCATGGTAAACAATGAAATTTTCATTCAGATCAATGGAATGGGCTTTCAGTTTGGTTTGAAGGTGAACCATTCTCAGAATAAATTCCCTAACACCCCTGTTATGATCATACCTCATATCCATCAACTCTTTCATTAAATATCAAAACTTAGCATTATTGGATACTTGGTATCTATCTCCTATGGCAGTGAGAAAATCCTTAGCAGATGCTGTGTCGGGTAAACCACTCAACAGGTGTTCAACAATAGTCCTCTTAATTGCAACCAAGCTAAGTTAGTTAGATTTCTCCCACTTAGCCAGATTCTCTCTTTGTTCAGGTGTGCTTCCTTCATCAGGTACGGCAGGCATGTCTTCCCTTAGTGCCATATCCAAATCAGCTATTCCTAAGGAAAATTCTATGTCCTGCTTCATTTCTAGTAATTTGAGCCAGTTAAAATTTCTACAGTCACTTGACTATTATTCATGACGAAGGAAACTGTGTAAGACAAAATAAAATGCATTAATAAAAATAATAAGGGCATAAAAATAGTAGTGAGGCCCACCTAAGAATCACACATTCCCCATTGGGCATAATGTGCAACCAAAATCAGAACCTCAAAGATGAGCTATGAAAATAAGGGTACACTAATCTTAAAATTCCATCCCCTTTGGGCAGACAGATTCCCAAGACTATTGTAATCCTCAATAACTCTAGTTAAGGAATTAGGTCTCCAATTAAAACACACAACTACCCCCTTTGGGTAGGCAATTATAAGCATTAATCAGAAACATTCCTAAAAAATTATAAAAATCTCACAAACTACTATGATTGATCCCACTTTGGTGGTAATCCCCTATAGTAATCCTTGAAACTCTTCATACAGGAATCAAAATATATTGCCCAATACCATGATGCAGTTCAAAAGAAGATGTAAAAATAAAAGACACCTCAACTGATCATAGATTAAATTAAATTGCATTGTAAAATAAGTTTTGTACTTATACAATTGAATAAACAAACAAATATCACATGCAATTTAATAAATACATATAAGACAAGATTGAGAGAGAGTGACTACTTTAAACATATCCAAAATAGGGTAATAATAATTTCCAGTGTATCAGGTTAAATAAAAAAGCTGGAAAATACATCAAATATACTATGTAATGTAATATTTTTATACATGTAGCGGAAAAATTATGAAAAATATATAGAAAAATTAGGCTAAAAAAATAGAGCATAGCAGAAAATCAGAGCACAAAAATACATTTTATGGAGCCCACTGCATGCGCCACGAGTGAGAGTGGGTGTGTGCAGGTGGCTTCTTCTTCTTCCGCCAGCGGGTCAGGTGAACCAAAAAACGGGTCAAGCGGGTCGCATGATGGGTCACGCTCAAAACCTTATATTTTGGTTCATTTTTCATGCTCAATCCATTAAAAAACTTGTTTAAATCTAGTTTCTATGAAAATCCCTCAAGAAATTGCAAGAATCGCAATGATTTGATGGATCAAAATCGAGTCAAATTTGGTTTTTAGAAACTCGAAATGATTCTTCGAAAAAATAGCCCCTAAAACTCAATGTTTCATTTTTCATGCTCAATCCATTAAAAAACTTGTTTAAATCTAGTTTCTATGTAAATCCCTCAAGAAATTGCAAGAATCACAATGATTTGATGGATTAAAATTGAGTCAAATTCGGTTTTTAGAAACTCGAAATGGTTCTTCGAAAAAATAGCCCCTAAAACTCAATGTTTCTTCAATTTAAACATATATCAATACCGAAAAACATAAAGGAAATATGAATCTACAAAACAATTAAGATTTTATGTGGATTTGGTAAAATTCGAATTAGGTTTGAGAACCGTGATTTGTATTGCAAAATTCTCAGTGTACATTGCGTGAAAAATTAAAAATCATATATCAGTAGACTCATAGGAATAAGATCTACGAAAGCCCTAAGGTTTTAGGGATCAATATTACGAATTTATAGTTACCCAAAAATCACACATATGAACATATAAAAGTGTGAAAAATATGATCTGAATTATGAATCATTGACAATAATGATCAGATTCCAAATCACATAATTCCTATGCTCTGGTACCATATGTAAGACACGAAAATTGTGAATCAATTATGTGATAGGAAACACAGATATTTACGTGTTAGAGATATGTCTCGTCAAATTTTGAAAACATCGTGCAAGCGTTTGGTGACTACTAGGACTTCCATCACAACTCCGATCTCTATAGAAAGCACAAATCTTAATGGAGCAAAGTGTGTAGAGATTATACTTGTGTATATATAGGGAGTGCAATAGGACCTAGCCACAGATAGTAACCCTAGGGCTGCCTATCATGGGCCTTAGGATTAGGCCTACACCATTAATCACATTAACGATATAAAGTACTTAAGTCCAATAAGGATCACAATATTAGCGGACCATAGGCATCTCAATCAGGATCATGTCATTAGCCTATTTTTAATAAAACCAAAACGACAATTGATTGTAGGCCAAAAAATATATTCTAACAAGTAGACGTTGGTTTCCTAGTTTTTAGGGAGATAAGTTTTTCTGTTTATCTTGTTCCAGATTTTTATGAACTACTAAACCATGTTTCCGTTAGTTGCTTACTTTTCTCAATGTCTTGTTATTTTAATGCTTATTTAAAGTTTCTCATTAGATGAATAAAATTTAACCAGTTTCCACTTAATTGTACTATGTATTATAGTCTCATATACTCAATTGCTTTATTCTATTCTACATTTAGGAGAGCAAAAAATGGAAGCAGTGAAGAGTGCATTAAAAGTTACCATTTTTCTTACAAATTCCAAGAGTGTGCGTAAGCTTTAAAAGTGGGTTTTGGGACGATGTGGATAAGGAAAGGAGGCCGAGTGATAGAAGAAAATGGAGTGAGAGTGACAGGTTAGGGTTTAGTTTTAGATTTTTAATCGCGAGAGGAACTACTCCAAACTAGGAAGAGACGAGGCTCCAGAAGGTTCTATTAACTATTTCGAGAAGGCATTATAGTTACATGGGTTCATTATCAAGTCCCCCTATATTCCAAAACTTTGCTAAATTTTTAATGTCTCGTAATTTTATCTTATTTTTAATATTTAGAATTCTCTAGGATTGATGTTCATTATATAACATATAAGCATACATATTCTCATCACATGCAATGCATTAATTACATCTCTCTTAGACTTAGTCTCGTACAATATTATATGTCTTGTCCTGAAATCAAAGGTATATACAGATGTGTTTACAGAATTAAAGGTGTTGCTATTATGGCAGTACTTCCATACACAATAGTATTACTTGGTTCATTGGTCATGCAACCATTTGCGGTCTCATGTATGTGACTGATATAAAGCAACTTGTAGTCTAGAGGACTCGACGTTGATGCACATAGGGTTCGTGTCTATGATATGGGTAGAGTTTGATAATTTAACTCCAGTCAATTTAAAAGTAAAAGATTAAATTTAAAATAATCAAATTCTAATCATATATAACTTAAAATTGAGAGGTTCATCCTAACTCAAATAAATTTAATCAAAATATATTAATAAGTCACCGTGTTGGTTGAAACCTTGAGTTTAGATTGCGTTGAAACATCTCATAAGCTTCGGTGTGGTTATGCCTAATTGAAAGATGATTAGGGCTTGACTTGATAATCCAATTTTAATATAATCAAAATTTGAATTAAATCAATATTATTTGAATTATTTATTTTTTTGAATAATAATGAGATAAATTTAGTAAGTGAAGATGCAGAAGACAACGATAACAATGATTGAGCATTGACAAGAACTTCGTATTTAAATTTTTAATAGTTTAAGAGTTTTGTTTAATATTTTGGAACAATATTTTCATTATATGTAAACATTTATTTATTTTGATTTTTTTATGAAAGTTCATAGTTATGTTTAGCAAATACCTATTGATATTTAAAATATTACTTTTGGATTATTAATATATGTAGTTTGAATATTTCATAAGAAAATATTAAAATTTGTTTACAAATAATAATATTAAAGAAAAAACAATGACAAATAGTTTATAGCCCCTAAAATTTTCTACAATAATAACAAAATTAATTATTAAAGTGGTTAATTTTAATATGTTATTATAACAAGAAACAGTTATCATTAATTTGTTACATTTATATTGACAATAACCTTTGTAACAAAAATTTGATGATCAAGTGACAACAAAATTTCTTGTCACAAAAATTAAAAATAGTAGTGACCATAGTGATATTTCCATTTTTTGAAAATATTAAGTAAACAGTAACTAATTGAATTTTTATTGACAAAAGCTTTCATCACAAAAAGTAAAATATCGTGTGACGATAAACTATTTCATCATAGCAAGAGAAAAATATTAGTGACCAAACTATGTGTTGTCACAATAAATTGAAAATTTTATTGACCAATATATGTTTTGATACAATTACAATTCATTCCCTCCGAAATTACTTTAGCGCTAAATTTCATATGCTTTTAGTGACAGAACTTAGTGATAAAAATTTTTTGTCGCTATAATATATTAATAGTGACAATTTAATTATGAAAGATATTAAATTGTCGCAATTACTATTATATTAATGTTAACAAAATAAATCATCACAATTGATCCATACAATAGTACTAATCAATTGTTTTGTCATAAAAAACCTCATATTTGTGACGAAATAATAGTTAGTCACAAAAAAGTTGTTACTAAATGTCTTAACTCTTGTAGCAAAAACACATAAAACACTAAAAAGAACACCATTCTAAGCCTTAAACACCTAAATATCATCTAAGAAAAAACTTAAAAACACATGTAAACATTTAGAAAACATACTATAATATACACCTATCAACATCCTCAAACTTAAATCTTTGTTTGTTCTTAAACAAAACTAAAACCACAAAAAAACAAAACATAAAACACACAATCATGTAATAATGCAATAGTGGTACTATGACATAAAATCTCATGGAATTAACTTATCCTCAAACATTTAAAAGCTCCAACATACTGACTTTTATTCCATTCTTATTTAAGTGCTCTGATTACACATATCAATCAAAATATTGACACCTTACTCATGCACCTATGACATTTGTAAGCATGCACTTATTATTATTGATCAATTAAAAAGGTATATTATCACTAAGCAACCCTTCATGAATTTTTTTGCTATTTAAAGGATTAGTATGTTTAATTTTATTGCAAGCACCATTTTTTAGATTTTTTAAATGATCACCTAGTCTTTTGACATAAAGGCAAACACCTTATCATGAATGTATTCCGATTACTTAACTAGGTTCTGTTTTTAATTTAACTTGGTTAGAATGTCATTATAGCCATTTTAAGCGAAGACAAAAATTTTATCATGAATGTCCCCAGTTACTTCACTATATCACAACTTTCAACAAGTTACCAACTCTATGCTTAACCTAATTTTCTTAAAAAGTACCAACAAAATAGGAATTTTGTTTAACACACTTTTTTTTCGATTTCTTAGCCTACCTCATTTCTTCTTAGTCAACCACTCTCATAAAAGGTTACTAATGATGCTTACCGATTTAAATAATGTAATTATAAATGTATCCAAACATTTGTCATAAAGTGAAACAATAAGGGCCATATCTTAATTAACATGCATATTCATCCTAAGGACACTTAAAGAACAAAATTCATAAGCTAGTGTTCCTTTATACTTTAATTGATCATGTTCAAAGGTAAGCTAATTTTGTTCAATTGATGCTATCTACATATTCACATAATGCACACATTATGAAACCAAATATTCACACAATGCCAACCTACCTAAAAACTAACACCATTCCAATAAAAAATCACACACAATTGATGTGCAATTGCATACGTCCCCATACTTAAGCAACGCATTATCCTCAATATGGAAATTGAAACAACCAAAATTAATAGAAATAATAATAAATAAAAAATAAGAGTAAGAATGCTTATGACGATTATGTTGGTGATGGTGTAGGAGATGGAATGTAGACACACTTCATGTCATAAACATCCATCAATTCAACTCTTTACAAAATAAATATAAAGCATAAAAAATAAGAAAGCACTAACAAACTAAAATGAAAATAGAAATGAAACCTATCTTAATTCTTGGGTTGCCTCCTAAGTAGCACTTGTTTAATATCATTAGCTAGATATACCCTTCATGTTTATCACAATATGGGTATATAATTAGTGGTTTACTTCCATCCATTTCTCAATAGAGTGATTTAGTAGCCTGTAAATAAGCCATAAATTGTAAGATAGTAATAAAGACATAATGTATGAAATTAATTAAATCAATTGATTCCATTAATGTCCTTGTTGATAATAAATTGTTATTAAAACAAGGATTAATAAAACTCCCTAAATCTTTTAAAGTGTTATTAAAACAAGGATTAATAAAACTCCCTAAATCTTTAGTTAAATGAAACAACTAATAATATAAGAGGCAGAAACTATCCATACTTAAATCAACTACCAATATTTCATTAATAGTTTCTAAAATTGCCTCCCCCTTTTAAAGATTCAACTACATTAATTATCATGCACGAGCTGCTCTCCTTCAAATTATTTAATATTTTATTCATATTGAATTCTACTTGTTCATCACCAATCTGAAGGATGATATTTTTATCACCAATCTGAAGGATGATATTGCCTTCATGGACATCTACCAAAGCTCTTTTAGTGTTAAAAAAGGGGTTACCAATAATCAATGGATAGTTTTGATCCTCTTCAAATTCTAACATGATGAAATCTACAGGAATGATAAACTTGTCTACTTTTACATGCACATCCTCCACCACACCAAACAATTTCTTTATAAATTGATCCACCAATTTAATAAGCATAGAAGTTAGCTTCATATCTCCCAACTTTAATTTCCTCAAAATGAAAAAGGTATAAGATTAATACTTACACTATGTTACATAAACATTTAGAAAATTCTAAATTACCATGTACACATGTTATAGTAAAACTCTCTAGATCTTTTAAATTTGAGGGCATATGGTCAGCAATTATAAGGCTATAGCTTTCTGTCATAGAGATTGTTTGGTTTTATCCCAAATGAGTTTGTTTGTTAAGATGTCTTTGAGAAACTTTGCATACTTGGTTATGTTGTCCAAAGCTTCCACAAAGGGTAAAGTAATTTGCAATTTCTTTAACTTTTCTATGAACCTTGCAAATTGCATATCCATTTTGTTCTGTTGTAGCCTTTCTGTAAATGGAATAGCATGGAGGAGGAGTAACGTAAGGAATGTCAAATTCCTTTTCTTCATCCTTGTTTTTTTTTCCACTTAGTCTTTTACTTGGTGAGATTCAATTTGTTTTTTAGGTAGTTCTTTCAACGCTTTTCCACTCTTAAGTTTGATGGCTTTCAATTGCTCCCTTGGATTTGATTTCGTGTTCCTCGAGAGACTCCCCAAACTTTGTATAGACAATGCATTAGTTAATTGGCCCATTTGAACCTCCAAATTGTTAATGGAATAGACATGATTATTCTTAATTTGGTCAAATTTAGCTTCTATACTTTTCTGATTCTCATCTTGGCTCATGAACTTGGAATTTAACACATCCATTAGCTTATCCATCTTTGTTTCTAATAAATCGAGCCTATCTTGTTGAAATCCTAGTGGTCCTTGAGATCTCATTTGATTCCCTATATTGTTAAACCAAGAAAAATTTTGTCTTATAAGTGTTTGAATAAGAATTACTACCTCCCTCACCATACTACACTCCTATAAAATTAAGTTACTCCATAATGTTGTTTTACACTAGGAAACAATTAGCTATAATATGACTTTCTTGTCTGGATAGCTTGCATCTGTGCTGAATTGACTTGAGTAGACTGAAATATGTTGATTTTAGGCTATTCAATTGTTTAGTTAGATTCACTACTTCTGTTTGTAATATTGTCACTTAATCCACAATAAGCACTCCATTTTGATCTTTAAAGGTTGGTTGTTGTTTACTTCTTTTCGATGTCTATAGATAGCTATTATTTTCCGTCTCTTATAACAAATTGTGTGCTACTTTATTTGTTTTCCTCATTAAAAAGCCACAAGCTACTGCATCAATGATGCCTTGTATGGGTAGATTCACTCTGTTGTAAAATGTTTACAGAAGGAACTCCTTTAGCAAGTTATGATACGGACATCACCTTTGTAATTCCTTGAATCACTTTGATGCTTTATATAAAGGCTCACCTTCATTTTGCTGAAAATTTGTAATTTCCTTTATGAGTCTTATAGTCTTTATTAAGGGGAAGTACTTCTCCAAAAAGGCTTACGCTAGTTACTCCCATATTGTAGAATTCACTAGGTTAAGTGAACTCAACCATGCCTTGGCTTAATCCTTAAGTGTAAAAGGAAAGAGCATCATCTTGTCTGCGTCTTCTAATAACCCGTTATACTTGAACGTATCACAACTCTCCAGGAAATTGGCCAAAAGAGCATTAGGATCCTCATTGGCTAACCTATAAAATCACACATTGGTCTGCAGTATGTTCAGCACTACTGCTTTGATTTTGAATGTATTCATTTACACCACTTGTTTTGTAATCCCTTGTTGACTCGCATTGAACCCTGACCTTATGAAGTCCATAAGGTTAAAGGTTTATGTATCTACTAATTTGCTTGTGCTCCAAGTTATTCTTGTGTTCATGCACCTACAATCACACAAAAGAAAGGTATCAATTCCTTAAATCAAAGGAATTCAAATCGTATAAGATGATAATTCAATCCCCAACAATGACACTAAACATTTGTTGATAGTTTTATATAAAAAACTTTTGTACTGCAAGTATACAGGTCAAAACTTGTAGTATAAAATATATTGTTCCCATGAGGATTGAATTAGTCACCTAACAAGTTTAATGCACTTTGTATTAGGTAACAAAAGATTGAATTAATTGAATTAAAATAAATTAACTGAAATTAAAATAAACTAATAAAACTAAACAATTGAATAAATGAAGCTAGCAATAAAATTGAAGTTAATTAATAATGAAAACTTAAGGTTTATTCTATCCTTGTTTTATCTTCTCACTATCTTATTAATTCAATTATGCTTAATCCTAGATATCCTAAGGTTTTTATTATCCTCTCTTGAGATCTAATATAGTAATTCCAATTGAAATACATAATAATAGAATTGCAACCTCTTGATTCACAAAACTACTCCTAACAACTCAATTGGATTTGAAGCAATCTTAAGGATAACTAACTCATAATTAAGATCTCTTTTCAATTATTTATTAATTTGATATTTATAGGTCTATTAAGGTACCAACTCTCATTGCGCAATTTAACACGTATAACATGGATCCAATCTCTCTATTTCTTATCAAATATATACATGAAAAATATCAAAAAGCAATACTATATTGAATTGAACAAGAATAAAGTTATACAAAATAATTCCAGTATAATTCGTAATATGGATTTAGAAATCCATAATCATGTTTAAAATCCTACTAATCAAAATTAACATCCAAGACAATGAAATATAAGAAGAGAAAAGAAAGAAAACAGTTTCAAGTCTTGATTTGGAACTTCTGGAAAATTGGAGTTGATCTTGATGTCTTCACTTTGATCTCCTTATTTATGACGTGCAGCCTCCTTTTTGTTGTTTTTCTTTGCCTAAATACTTCTTAAGGCTTCTAGTGTTCTTTATAGGGTTTTCTCGCTTGTTTTGGTTCCAAAAATTCCCTTGAAACATTAAGAATACAAAAATTTTGTGTGTTGGAAAAACCTGTGCATGATCAAGCACCCCATCCAGACTCTTTGCCATCCCCATGCACACTAACATGCATGATCGTGTAGAATCATGCACAATCGTGCATGCTATTATTCTTCAAGTCCTTCTTCACCTTTTCTTCAATTTTTCCTGTTTCCTGTAGCCTTGATTTACAAAATCCATTACAAAGCCATTAACTTTGCATTTGTTTCTAGACAAAAAGATGAAACTTTATTTTTGTAAATAGATTTAATAAAGTCTAACACTATAGTCCCAAAGTTCACAAAGTAGAAAGACCTTAGCTTGCTTGAGGAGTGGATAGTTGAGGGTCAGTAGATTTAAGTTTGCAAATACCTTTGAGTGCAAAAACAAAAATTAGAAAAGTGAAACAATACACATATGGTAGGGCAAATTTGTTTTTTAGTAGAAAATTTGTGAGCCAAAGATTTGATGATAGTGTCTCAATGTTAATTATTAACCTAGGAAGAGTCTTTAGGATTCCATTTGTGATCAATATCCTTAGAAAAAACTTGCCTAGACGTTCAGCCTCTAATATCCCTTCTTTAAACCTTCATGGAGTTGATTACAACAAAAACATTACATAACTCATCTACAATAACAGAGAGTTATAATCTCCCCGGCATCTCCAACTTTTTCTTCAATAACTAAAAAATGTGAACAATGAACTATGTGTGTTAGAAAAAGAATTTGAGGTGACAAAAAAATTAGGATGATGGCTATTACTCCTTAGGAAACAAAGGAAAAAGATTACGAATTTTTAACAACTTCTTAAAGCAATGAAAATAGATCTAAGAAAGATATCATGAGTTTTTCAATAGAAATAAAGTACATATTTTATTTTTTAGTTGGTTTGAAATTGTACGCCTAGAAAAACAATATATAATATCTCTTTGGTGCCATCAACAACAATATCAAAACAAAGGCATAGGAAACTACAACTGGAGAGAAACTACAGTAAAAAAACCATTCTTTTTTCGAAATTAGGATCCACTATAAGAAAAAAAATAGTATTAGCATCCCTATTGAAAATAAAAAATGAAAGAAAATAAAAAATGAAAGTGAAAATTGAAGACAAAGACATCAAAAACATTATGTGCTAAAATAATTACATCGATACCTATTTGTATAGGAGGGAAATGTCTAGAATAAAGAAGAGTCTAGAAAATCCCATTGTGATAACCAAAACAGAGTCAGACAGAACTCCTATATTTAAGCCTTGCAAAGTGTCTAATAACTATTTGAGTCAATTAACGGAAAAGAACAATAAAGATTTCTTCAACGTCATTCAAAGCCAAATAAATAGGATTAATGAAAACATAGTTTCCAATTCTCCAAAATCCTCAAAATCTTAAACTTTGAACATCATCTAAACTAGGATCAAAACTAGTAGCTCCCAAGAAGTGAACATGATTACACAAGAGAGAAAATTTAACCCTAAAAACATCCAATGTCTTTCCCCATTAGTGAATAAACTTCAATAGTAATATAGTCCAAAACCTTATTGGTCAAAACCTACTACCCTTGACATAGATATTAATAGAAAACCAAATGTCTTGTAATAGAATAGGTACAATGATTCTTCTGCATATAATTGGAATCTTGATTAAATATCTGAATACAATATTTTGAATGTTCTTCAACAAATGATAATGGCTACTAATTCTTATGGAACCTAACTAGTAACCTTTAATTTTTTAGACAATATAAAGGTTGGTGGGATTATCACCTAACTGAATCCTAAGGATTAGAAATTCCTAAAGCTATTAGAATGAATGAAAAAGGTGAGAATAATGAACCCATTTAGGATGCACTTTCAAATTTGATCTTAGCAATCTCTTTACGTTTTGTAAAAGACCTTCACCTTTGAAAGAAAGAACACTAAATTATTGTCAATTCTTACATGCAAAAATACTTTCAATTTTAAGTGGTATAAAGACACATTCTCAACAAAAGTGATGCTTAGAGAAGTTTTTAATATGATTTTTTGGAATGAGAAATTCTTAGCATAATTACCTCCTCTATTAGGTAAAAAGGTGAAAAAAATAAAAACCTATAATAATCAAACCCCTTATAATAGATTAACCTACAATGAGCTTATTAGTTATACCCAAAGAAAAGGTTTAAAATTATGCTAAGAAATGAAACTCCAAAAATAGTTGACATATGAAATGTTCAAAACTAAGAAAGAATTAGGAACCTTTTGCTAACAATTTGATATTTCCCAAAGCAGTAGCAAAAACCCTTGTAAAGATTGTAGTGAAACCTAATGGAGCAAAACTAGAAACAAATCCTTATATAAAAAACCTAGGAAGTTCTGCAAAAGGCACAAGCCTAATAGGAAATATGGAAGCAAACTTTAAAACCTTCCTTCAATATCGAAATTTAGAAATATAACATGTTATAGGTGCAAAAATAAAGGACATATAACTAGATACTATAAGATCAACAGAAAACTTCAAAGCCTAGATTTAGATGAACAAATATTAGATAAAATTCAAGCCCTTGTGTGATAGTGAGTTCTCTGAAAATTATTTTGATAAAGATTTAGAAAATGAAGCCTTAGGATTAGAAACTAATATTTTAACAAGTAGTGACCAAACATTCGACAATTACCAATTGGATTTAGAAAAATAAGTCAATAAGTTTACCAAAGAGCAAAATTTCATAATAAAGCACATTCAGGAGCCCTAATTATGAAAAAAATATTTGCAAAAACTTAACAATCCTTTGAAACCTCTAGTCAAACCCTACTTTCAGCATCATCTAACACCTACAACTTGACCAACATCCTAGAAAATGTAAAGAAAAATAAAAAATTCAATGCCTACTCTTTCTAGTTTATATCAAGAAATTAAAGTGATAAAACAAAAGTTAAAACTCCTCAAACAAAAGAAGAAGAAAATAGTGAAACCATAAAAATTGTATTACATTAAATCAACAATGAAGAGTATGAGTCGAATTAAGAAATCATGGAAAATCTTGAACTAAGAAACACAAAAAAACTATCTGAATATTTTCTATTCAATCTCAACCAAATCAAATCCTAGAAATATTTGATTAGGATAAACCTTAAGGTGAAGATTTTAACATTGACATTATATATTTATTTATAGGAGTCGATTTAAGCTGCATTAAGCAATGTGTAATCTCTAAAAAACTATTGCAAAACACCAAAGAGAGACTCAAAGCCACCAACAACTTAAAGCTTAAGATAAACTATAAAGCTGATGTCTATATTTGCCAACGTGAATTTTATGTCAAAACTTCCTTTGTAATTGTTGATGGTATACGCCATATGATTATCTTAGGAACCCACTCTCATAAACACATTGTGGATTTGCCTTATAAAAAATATTTCAATGGGAAACAATTATGTAGAAAAGAGATCGGTGATTTGTTAAAGAAAAAGATAATCTTTATGTCTAGATCTTCTTAGAGTTGTGCAACATTTTATGTGAATAAAAATTCCAAGAAAGAGAGTGGAGTATCCAGGTTAGACATCAACTGTAATCCTCTCAACAAAGCCTTAAAATGGATTAGGTATCCTATTCTAAACAAAAAAGATTTGCTTTAAAGATTATACAATGCACAAATCTTCATATTGACGATGTCTTGATTTTCTCCTCAAAACTAGAACAACACGTGAAACATGTGAAGACATTTATCCATATTATTAGAAAAATGGATTATTAGTGTCAAAAACCAAACTTGGACTTTGCCAAACCAGTGTAAGGTTTATAGGGAACTATATCCATAATGGAATCATTACACCATTGAGAGAACTATAGAATGTAGTAGTAAATTCCAACAAAATCCTCAATAAAAAAATAATTGCAAAGGTTTTTAGGTAGCCTAAACTTTTCTATCTTGAATAAGCTCTATAAACCTTTCCATGATAGGTTGGGAGAAAAATCCAAAACCCTACTAGAAAAACACACTAGCTTAGTAAATCAAATCAAATGAATTGTCAAAGATATCCACTTCCTACACTTATTTGATCCTAATACCTTTAAAATTGTACAAACAAATGCTGCTAATCATTTTGTATGAATCAAAGTCTAAAGAAGTTTTTAAATCAAAAATTTGAAAAGATTTTTAAAATTCTCAAAAAAGAAATTCAAAGAAATTATTTTGAAAAATAAAAATCTCAAAATGTTTTAACAATTGTTTTATAATCGAGACCCTTTTGAAGCAATAAAAAATATGTTTCCCAAATGCTGGCACTGTAAGCCTTGTGATTTGTTAAAGACCCAAGAAAACTACATGCATCCTTGAAGAAATCGATTATATGTCAAAATCAAACGCCATTTCGTTTAGCCTAATAAACCTATCCTTGCCTACTACACTTATAAAATAAACAAAGTGATTCACTTAATAGAGTGGGGACACTAATCTTTGAACTCCACCAAATTTGAAGCCCAATTTTTAACCAACCTACCTTATTAACCAATTTACACCTGCTATAATTACCAACAAGCCTAGTTTAATGCATTCTAAATGAACAATGTGACAGACCACCATTTGTGGCTATTTTTCTTCAATACTGAAATAAAGTACAACTTCCCATTTTGGTTCATCAATTGGTGGAAATGATAACCGAAGGTACATTAAAAGTATTGTACCTTCAAAGAAAGATAGCAAACAAAAGACTATGAAGATATTTTCTTCCCAAGCCTCTTTTTTGTCTCCAAATTCTTCATCCTTTAGGTGCTAACTTGGAGATACAAATACAAACAAGATCTTCAATTGGACATTCCAATGCTAACAAGAAATTTTAAGGTAAAATGGTGGGATATGTTTGTCCAGGGAAACAAAGCCCATCAACTAGCTATAAAAGAATGGCTTGCCCAAAATTCTTAGCCTCTAAGACAAAAAGAAAGTGAACCAGTCGTGTTTTGCAATAAAAGTAAAAAGCCCAAGCACTATTGGTTGCTGCAAAAACAGAAGATGAATATTTTGAAATTATGAAACAGTTACTAAAGTTAAGATCATCCACCTAAATGTTGGAAACTTATAAAAACATATAGCTAAAAAGAAAATTAGGTTAATTTGATCAGCCTATTATGAGAACAATTTATGGGAGCCTTATACATGTACTAAGAGCCTTATCCATGTAATTTAAGCCTAATCCATTTAATGGGAGCACTATTTATATAAGCCCAGATGATAAGGCCCGACTGAAAAAGAAAGAGGAAATTATTTCAAATGACTTAAAGTCTATAAGAAATAAGACACCAACTGATCTTTGAAAAGGAATAAGTAACTTGAAGATGTGAAAGGGCAAAAGATGACATGAAAGAGCCTATATAAGGAGACATTTCAAAACAAAGGGTGGAAGTTCAATTCTCCTCCTTTTAAAGCCTCCTTCTTCCTCTAACGTGTTCTTCCAAGCTTGAAACGTGCATATACGAACCTCCTCCTTCTTTAAAGCCTTGACTAGTTCTTAAAGCCCCTCAACTCCAAAAACCAAAGCCCCAAAGCCAAATTTTCTATTGAAGATTTGTTATCAAATTATTTGTGACAAAACATCATTTGGCCTAAAATTTTTGTATCGAAACCTTTATTTTTCTTTTCTACTCGTCTCAAAAACCCTTAAAGCCTTATAATGCTTCATACGTTTTAAACACATATTTGAAAGTTCAACATGAGATTATTTTTCTTAAAGTTTATTTGATATTTACACTTTATTTACTGATATTCATGCATAACTTGTAGTATACTAGCTCTACTGCCTGTGAAGCTTTTACATTTACTTTAAGATTTGTTATTTGCCTTTATATTTGCATATTACATCTTGTAGCGATCGACTCTGCTGCCCATTAAGGTGTAATATTTTTTATTTTCTTTAATGTTTACACTCTTACTTATTTTAAGTATTATGACTTGTATTAGTTGACTCTACTGCCCATCATGCTATGATATTCAATACTTGTTGTTATTTACTTTAATTTGATTCGGTATTTTTCATATTTACTTTTATTTTTCATATTTAATTTAATTACTTGTATTTTTCATATTCAATATTTCTTGTTATTGCTCAATTGAATCTAGAGATCGTATCCTAAGTTATTTGGTAATCAAGTTTAATTAACGAATGTATCTTGATTAAACACTACCTAAGGAAAAACTCAAATTAATTATTAGCTCACGATTAATAGTTGCTATGAGAGGTTTGAGCATGACAAATCATTGAAATATATTTTAGGGTGTAGGCTGAAATTAAACAAAAGAACCAGGTCCTTACCAAATTTCCTACTTTTATCATTTTTTACATGTTTTCTTTAAATTGCTTTTGTTAGTTAATTTAGCTTTATTTTATTTTCTTATTTCCAAAACCAAAACTCTCTTAAACCTAAACGCCGATTAATTTCTTTTCAACAAGTTTACACACACTCTCTATAGGATTGGCCTAGACTCACCATTGCTATAGTAATAGTCTAGTTTATTTTGACTAATATTACGATGCTATCACTAGCGGACTAATTTTAGAGTTTAAACCATCAATTTAGTCATTTTATGACATAAAAACGGTTAGATAGTTAAAAGCTTAAGGTTTAAATTGTCTTTTTTGTAGTTGAAGTTCAAGTTACCACATAGCTTGTTTGAATACATGCAATATTCAAGTTCTTACCTTAACATCTCTTGAAATATTCAAGCTCTTATCTTAAGATCTCTAGTAGTGGAATTTTATCAATAAGCGCATTACGCAGCAAAGCATTGCACGTTGGCTTCCCATTCGGAACGGAATACCAAACTTGTAACTTAAATTTGGTATATCCATTATTTATGGATTTTTAAAATAAAATTACAAAGCTATAAGCAGAATGATTGATTTAGATGTTAAAGTTATAAATCTTTTTGTTTTTTCTTTTCAATAATCACTCCACATGATACCACTTTACGCACCTACGGTCCGTTGTAGGCGGTGACACAGGGAAACTATGACCTTATCTGATGATTGCTTGCATAAATAGATCAAAAGGACTTATTTAGGATTGCAATGTGATAAGGGTTAGGGTGGGTAAAAAGGGAAAAAGGTTAGGCACAAGCATTCATAAAATAAAAAGTGGATAAAATGGGATAACAAAACATAACTCCATGATTTACAAATATAACTAATATTTTGCACTTATTGATGCTACTCACTTGTTCTTCCTTTTTCTTTTCTTTCCTTTTTTTCTTTTCAACATTTTTTCTTTCTTTTTTTCTAAGTAAATGGAAGAATTATGAATAAAAATAGCATTATATACACTGTAGTCCACAGGCATAAATATACTCAACTCATCTTGGTAAAATTTTTACAACGATCCCAACTAATGTATTACTTAATACTCTACCAAGCTTGTGAATTGGTAGGTTAATGGGGTTTAAAGTTTCAAAATTTTGGGTGTTTTCAAGAAACAAAAGGTTAAGGCTTAACAGGGGTAAAAAGGGATAATACCAAAAGATAGGTCATTTAAGCCAACGGTTAACATAAAAAGGGCCTAAATCATCTCTATTAAGCATGCATCTAGTAAACTCAAACCGATTCAAAGCAAATTTTGAAGGTAATAACCTAAGAAAGTATCACTCAACAAAAAAATAGAATGACTATAGATGGAGTCGTATGGCTCAATCCTCACATTGGCTTAAATGAAAACTCATTATGTATCTCTACACTACCTCATTGCTCAAACGTCGTTTTGTGACTAAGCTTATGTAACCAACTCCTTTTCATCACTCTATATGGTTCACTTTTTACTCAATTAGCCTAATCCGAGTTCAAGCATGAATTCAATCTAATTCCAACTAACATGACATAATCTCATGGCAATATTCATCAGAATGATTCAAATGTGGTTCCATTACTAACACAAAGCACATGATACGCCTAAACATGCATCCTATTTAACAAAATGCAAACAATGCAATTGAAAAAGTCAATGTCACCTCCCCACACTTAAATTTCACATTGTCCTCAATGTGACAAGTCAACCACCAAATAAGAGAAAATGACCTCAAACCAAACAAAAGAAATTAAAACAAACAAATAACATCAAACCAAACAAAAAAATGATAGCAAACCAAACAAAAGAAAATGACATAAAACTAAACAAAAAATGAAATTAAACCAAACAAAAGAAATAACAAAATTTAAAAGTAAAAGGGTGAGAAAAGCTTATTGAGAAGATGGTGGTGATGGTGTTGGCGAAGGAGCTTCAAAATTATTCCTCCGACATAAATTAAGGAACCTCTTCTTTAGACTGTGCTGCTCCTTATGGACTTACTGCATTTAGGTATCGAGCTCATTGAGTTAGGATGTCATTTGCTATTAGTTGGAGGCCATCTGGTCGAGAATTTGTTGAAATCGGTCGATCTCTACTGGTGTACTTGATTCCTCCTCCGCTACTTCCTCTTCTGGCCCCGGGACTGCTTGGGATATGGAGGGTCAGGAAGCGGTTGTACTGGTGCCCCTTCTATTCCTCACTGCAGTAAACGTCTGAGGGTTTTAAAGTTCCATATAATGGAGCTCCAAAATTTCATAGCGTCTCAAATACGATATGTTAAACATATCGTGTGGCGTTGTGCGCAAATTCTCCACATTAACATTATAAAACACACCTAAAGTAGAAGCAATATGAGACATTCCAAAACACGAGCTCTTTTTATTAACAACAGTCACTATTGATCGAAAAATCCTGTAAGGTGTATTGATTTTAATTTTTCAATCTATGCACCATAAAAAAAAGTTCTTTGGCCGAATATTTGTTTCTTTCAGTATTATTAAACATAATTAAACACATAAATTTGTGTAGAAGTAAATGCTCGACACTCCAGATTAAAGAATTTGATGCATTGCGTGAGTCAAAATGTTCTTCACTTATGAGAGTTTTCCAAAAAGCATCGACATCAAAATCAGCGTGATCATCTAGAATTTTTGTATTTATCAAATTGAAAATTTCAGGCATGACAGGATAATCAAGTTTAAAAACATTTCTAGCTAACCTAAACCAGAAAACATCCATTTTAGGGTTATACCGGACTGTCATGAAAACTATAAAGTTTTAGTACAGTAAATAGGTACATCACACCAAACAAACCTATTCTAACCTATTTTTGCAGCTAGTTGCTTAAGTTTTCATCTCACTCCTATGTTTTCTAACAATTCAAAATCAAAATAATGAGGAGTGACTATTTCTCTGGCTTAAGGTCTTGAAAACGTGTACCTTCTTCCTTCGAATAAATCAGGAATAGGGCTCGATAAGCTGCTGCTGAATTGGACTTACCTTCATCGGAGACTTACAAGCAGAGTTCATCAATCAATTTTTGAGCCATCCTCTTCCTAGGTGCCATTGTGAGAAGAAAATATGCAAAAATAAGAGAAAGATGAGTGAATTCAATTTTTAGAGAGAGAGAGCAAAATCTTACCCAAATCCTTGTGTTTTTTAATGATTAATGCATGTAAAGAAGAAAGGATTATAAGATTAATGAAAAGAGATGAAGAAAAACCAAAAATCTAGAGGAAAATGAAGAGTTTTAGAGAGTGGGAGGAGAGAATTTTGTGGGTTAGAGAGAGAATGAGTGAAAATTTGAAGAATTGGTGAAAGAAAAAAAGGGGACGGAAAGTTACATTTCCCTCTGGATTCCCACGATCCTCAAGTTTTTGGAGAGATTTCCCACGATCCTGGGAATCACCTCCATTCCGACGATCCTGGGTTTTCTCTCTATAAAGTTTCTGGAGAGATTTTCCACGATCCTGGGAATCACCTCCATTTCCATGATCGTGGGATTTTTTTGGAGAGATTTCCCACGATCGTAGGATAAGGTCATTCTCACGATGCCAAACCCTCTTCCAAGCTTAATATAAGTTCTCCATGATCCCACAAACTACAAACACATCAAATTAATATTATTATCAAGAATTTCAAAAAGAAAATAAGTTGAAATTCAAACAAAAACCAAATTGAAAATCAATCAACCTCAATTCAAACACGCTCATAACTAAAGAACCATACCAATAAATAAACAAAAACAATTAAAAGGAAGTAGAATTCTATGGTTGCCTCCCATGCAGCACTTCTTTTAACATCTGTAGCTCGACTCTCCTTTTTGCTTAATACTGTTCAAATGACTAGTACGGTGGTAATGCAAAAGCTTATCTCAAACTCTGTATATGAGCCAACCCGATATGGACTCCACCTTCCTTGTTGTTTTCCTTCCTGCGCTTTCTCCTGCATGATCGTTTCTTCCTGAATACATTCTCAGGGTCTTCAATAACTTCTCATCCTCCTTGGTGTTCAAGTTCCTTCATGTCTGTTGGGGGTAGGGAGAACGATAGCCTTTCTTGGACTCCTTAAAAGTTAATTTCTCCTTTCCAACTCTCAGTGTTAATTCTCCCCCATCTTTATCAATTATCAAACGAGAAGTAGCTAGGAACAGTCCCCCAAGAACTATAAGTGTTTTTGCATCTTCTCCAATATCTAGTATATAGAAATCTGCGAAGAAGATAAATTTATCACTCTATATTTGCACGTTCTTGATGATTCCCTTCGACTGATGCACTATTCTGTCGATCGTTTTCACCAATATCTTAGTAGGCTCTAGCTCTCCTAAACCCAACTTCTGACTAAACGTATAGGGCATCATGTTGATATCAGCTCCTAAATCCGCAAATTCCCTAGCTATCTTGATCCCATTTATTTTGCACGAAATGAAGAAATCCCCTCGGTCTTCTTTCTTTTGTGTTATATGTGGACTTCCTTTTGATATGTGTTCGATGACCTCTTTCTCACTGGTTCCTTTAACATGAGCTTTGTTTGAAGTTGATTTGTTATATTCGTCATCTTGCTTAGCTTAACCTCCTTAGAATTTCTCACTGCTCCACTTGAAGATGACTTCCGCTGAGCAAAAATCTGATGTGGAAGTTTAAGTTGAAGTTCCCTGATCGACTTGCTTACTAGTTCACTCAGAAGGACTTCCAAAACTGTTTATCCTTCTCCTTTGACTTCATCTTTCTCCTTATGTTCACTTTTTATTCTCTGTCTGAGTGAGGGCCATGATCCTTTCCCTTATGTAGTGTTTGGTTGCCGTCCTCATGCGTGAGGACGGATGACAAGGACACAAAAGTTCCATTGTTTGTAGTGTTTGCTTGCTGCGCTCACCCATTTTTGTTCCGTCTTCGGAGGACAAAGACATAAATTTTTTGTTCCTTCCAAGACTATGGTACGATATTTCTCGTCCCGCGGATGGAAACAAAAGACATAAAGATATTTTAGTAATGCACTCCATCTACTAGAATATCTAACTTTTAGGATTTTTTTAACCTATTAATTAATTAAAATATTATTATTCATTAATTAAAATATTGTAATTAATTAATTAATTAAAATAATATTATTATTTATTT
>JAOTAY010025459.1:0-28333 GCA_025629805.1 Erythroxylum baracoense | reverse complement strand
GCATGAGATGTGGTAATTTACCACATCTGGACCCGTTTCTCAGGTCCGACCCGTTCTCTGGAAACGGGATGTTACATATGTACCGATAAGAGGAATTTGAAGCTAATTGAAAGAGTTCAAGTAAGCTCAAATGTGTCTGCCCTATTTAAACCTCAATTCCCTGTGAACTTCCAAGACCCTAGATCCTTTAATACCCCTTGCTCTTTAGGTAAAGTTACTATAGGGGGAGTTTTGTTAGATCTAGGGGCAGCTATTAATGTCATGCCTAAGTCTATTTACACTTCATTAGGAGTGAAGACTCTTAAGTCTACCACTGTAGCACTCTAATTGGTTAATAGGTCTATTAGGTATCCTGAGGGCATTATAAAGGATATTTTAGTCTAGGTTCAAGATTTGATTTTTCCTGCTGATTTTTATTTGCTTGGCATGTCTTCTAAACTTGTTCATAACACCACACTGATTCTTGGTAGACCTTTCTTAAAGACTGCTAACACCATAATTGTTAAGTTAAGAAGACTTTACGATGATTAATTTTGATGACAATCAAATAATAATAAGGTTAGAAACAAATGAATGTTTTTGACAAGTGTGTTAAGTGTGCAGACAAAGTACAGACACAGATGCAGAAGGAAATATAGATGCAAAGAACATACAGATGCAAAGTCGAGATACAGATGCAAATACAACACAGACGTAAATGCGAAGTTAACACAGACGCAGATGCGAAGTCAAATACAGACGTAGACGTAAAACATAAACACAGACGCAGACGCAAAACATAGATGCAGACGCAAAGTATAAACATAGACACAGATGCAAAGATATAGACGATACCATGAAGAGACATTGACATGTCAAATAGTTATTTAGTTATAGTTAGTTACAGAACTCAACTAAAGAAGCAGTTATCAAGATTCAAGAAGTGGTTATCAAGAAGTAAAAAGCAGTTAGAGAAGAAGACTATAAATACTAGTCATAGTCGAAGATGTTCCAATCTTAGAGAATTCTTAGAAGAAAACTTACAGACTTTTAGCAATCTTAGAAAAAGTTAGACAAAAGAGAAATTCTATAGTGCGATACAAAGAGAGCTATTCTTTGTAACAAAAGCTCACAATCTTTTTCTACTGAGAGAAAGAAAAGGCAGATAGTCTGGAGAGGCTAAGATAGCTGAAAGAATACTTTGTAAGAGACCTGAAGAGACTCTGGAAGGGAAGAAAGAATATTTGTAATTGTTTGGAGTATAGTGAAACACTCAGATGAATTCTGAGGACTAGACGTAGCCTACGGTTTAGGGTGAACCAGTATAAAATTGCAGTATCTATTCTTTACTTCTTTACTTTAGTTCATATTGTTGTTTAATAAGAAAAAGAAGTTACTTGCGATTTACCTAAGTAATAATTTTCGTATAAACTTTGTGATATCTTTTTAACAAGAAAAAGAAGTTCTTAGCGAGATTCTTTATTCACAAAAAGGATACAACAATTCAACCCCCCTTCTTGTATATCAAGGTTCTTATACGTAAAGTCTATACTAACGTGTGATCTACTTCAATAATTAGCATGTAAGAAGGCACCATCATAATGGAAGTAGGTGATCACAAAGTTTGTTTTAATATGTATGAAGCAATGGAACATCCTTATGAAGATTACTCACTTTTGGGTGTTAATATGATTGATGTTGCTGTTGATGATGCTTGCTCTAAATTTAAACTGCAAGAAGATTCCTTTGGCTCTGAACTGTATTCACCTAATTCTACTAATAAGGAAGACATCATTTCTTCCTTTTCATCTCTTTATTCTTTTCCCTCCACTTGCTCATATGGAGATGACATAACGTGCCTTAACTATACAATAGTTAATTACAAAGAAACGGTATCATCCACTGAATCACATGTGAAAGGTTTTCTGTTAATATTTGAGGTGATTCTGGCACCATGGAGGCTGACATTGATATGGCAATTGATGAACTTGTTTCACCGCAACAAAAGTGTCTGACTGAAGATAACAACGATGGTCCGCTTTCAGCTATTCCACCTACTTATTTAATGCCAAGACACCTTGACTCTAAGGATTATTCTCAATCCCTTACATCTCCTAACTTATCCACTTTTAATTCTTCTCATACCTTGAGATACTTGGAAGAGTTGTTGTCTAGAGATGATTTAGGTATGTAGAAGGATTTATCCAAGGTTATTGCTGCTATAGATCAACCTGAGGTTGGTTCAACGCTTGGAATAGATAGAGATTGTAAAGCTGACTGTATGGAACCTAAACTATCATTGGTTGAAGGAAAGGGGAGCAATCTGTTCTGTGTTGAACTTCATGAATTGATCCCTTCTATTGTACAACCTCCTCAGATTGAATTAAAACCCTACCCCCACTTTAGAGTATTTTTTCCTTGAGTCTAATGAGCGATTACCTATCATAATTGCCAATTCTTTGTCGAATGGTATGGAAGAGAGACTCATTGCTGTGTTAAGAGAGCACAGGAAGGCTAGAGGGTGGACTTTAGCGAACATACCTGGGATTAGTCTAGCTATTTGCACACATAGGATCCTACTGAGTGAGGGTTCCAAAACTGTGAGACAGCCCCAAAGGAGACTAAGCCCACTTATCCTAGATGTGGTTAAGAAAGAAATTACCAAACTTCTGAGTGCTGGGACTATTTGAACACATAGGATCCTACTGAGTGAGGGTTCCAAAACTGTGAGACAGCCCAAAAGGAGACTAAGCCCACTTATCCTAGATGTGGTTAAGAAAGAAATTACCAAACTTCTGAGTGCTGGGATCATCTATCCCATATCTAACAGTGAGTGGGTTAGTCCGGTACATGTAATGCCTAAAAAGAGTGGGGTTACAGTGGTTAGAAATGATAAGGATGAGCTTATTCTTACAAGAGTGCAAAATTCCTAGTGTGTGTGCATAAACTATAGAAGATTAAATGATGCCACATGAAAAGATCACTTCCCTTTTCCTTTTATTGACCAGATGCTTGAGAGACTTGCAGGCAAATCCCATTAATAATTTTTGGATGGTTTCTTTAGATATTTTCAAGTACCTATTGCACCAGAGGACCAAGATAAAATCAGTTTTACATGTCCTTTTAGTACCTTAGCTTATCGAGGGATGCCTTTTAGATTATGTAACGCCCCAGGGACTTTCTAGCATTATATGATGGTTATTTTCTGTGAATTTTTAGGGAATGCATGAAAGTCTTTATAGAGGACTTCACTGCTTGTGGTGGTTCTTTTGATAATTGCTTTGCTAGTCTTGAAAAAGTTTTGAAAGGATGCATTGGAAAGAATTTGATTTTAAACTTTGAAAAATGTCATTTCATGATCAATGAGGGCATAGTGCTAGGTTATTTGATTTTTAGCAAGGGAATTGAAGTTGATAAAGCTAAGATTGAGGTCATATCTTCTTTGCCTTATCCTATCTATGTTAAAGATATAAGATCATTTTTGGGTCATGCAGGATTCTATAGATGTTTTATAAAATATTTTAGCAAGATTGCATCACCTCTTTCAAAGCTTTTACAAAAAGATGTAAAATTTCACTTTGATGGTTCGTGTAGAGATGCTTTTGATGAGTTAAAGTCTAAACTCATTTCTCCCCCTATTTTGATTGCCCTTGATTAGAAATTACCTTTTGAGCCTTAATGTGATGCTTCTAATTGTGCTGTAGGAGCTATGTTGGGCCAAAGGGAGGAGAAGCTCTCAAGAGCCATTGCATATGACTTAAAAACACTAGATGCAGCTCAAATCAACTCCACAACAACAGAGAAAGAGTTGTTTGCGGTAGGTTTCACCTTAGAAAAGGTTAGGCCTTATCTGTTAAATTCTCATGTAACTATTTTTACTGACCATGCATCTGTCCGCTATCTTCTCAAAAAACCACAATCTAAGCCAAGATTGATAAGATGGGCATTAGTTCTTCAAGAATTTGACATTGAGATAAAGGATTGAGCTAGGGAAGTGAGTCATGTAGCTGATCACTTGAGTAGGCTACCAGAGGGTACAAGGGGAGTAGACTCTTCTAAACTCACTTATGATTCTTTTCCTGATGTAGCTTTATATGCTTTAGTCTTAAAAGAGCCTTGGTATGCGCATATAGTTAATTATCTCATGACTGGACTCATCCCTCCTCTTATGTCTAAGTCGCAGGCACAAAAGCTAAGGAGCGAAGCAAGGCATTACATTTGGGACGCTCCTCATCCATGGTGAATGTGTAATGACCAAGTCATAAGAAAGTATGTGCCTAGTGAAGAATTCGATACCATTATTTCAGCTTGCCATTCTATAGTTTGTGGAGGGCATTTCTATGCAAGGAAAACATCTAGGAAAATTCGAGACTCTGGTTTTTACTCATCTATGGTGATTGTTAATGTTTTGGAGGGTTAGGTAAAAGGCATGAAATGCCTCAGTAGCCTTTACTATCTTGTGAAATCTTTGATGTTCGAGGGATTGGTTTCATGGGTCCCTTTCCTCTGTCTTTTGGTTTTGTATATATCCTTTTAGCTATAGATTATGTGTCAAAATGGATAGAGGTTGTGCCTACTAGAAAAGATGATGCCCAAACAGTGTCTAAATATCTTAAGTCTAACATTTTCTATAAGTTTAGGATTCCAAGGGCTGTGGTCAATGATAGGGGTACACACTTCAGTAAGAGGGTTGTTGATAACATTTTTTCAAAATTTGGTGTCACTCACAAAGTCTCTACAGAATATCACCCCCAAATCAATGGTCAGAGAAGTGAAGCACATCTTGGAGAAGATAGTAAAGCCATCCAAAAAAGATTGGAGCTTGCAACTAGAAGAAGCATTGTGGGCTTCTCAGACTACCTACAAGTCGCCAATTAGGATGTCTCCTTACTGATTAATCTATGGTAAAGCTTGCCACTTGCCAGTGGAGTTGGAGTATAAAGCATACTGGGTAGTTAAGCAATGCAACATAGGCTTAGAATCTTTTGAGATGAAGAGAAAGCTGCAGTTGTAAGAATTGGAAAAGTTGAGGCTAGTGGCATACAAGAACTCTCGACTCTACAAATAGAAAACAAATTTGTGCACGATAAAGATCTTCTGATGAAGAATTTCAAAGAGGGAGACAAAGTGTTGTTATTTAAGGCCCATTTGACTTTAAGCAAGGGAAGTTTAACATTCGTTAAGATGGGCTGTACACAGTCACAAAGGTGCACAACTTTGGTATGGTGGAGATTCTACATGAAGAGACTGGAGCCAAGCTTAAGGTGAATGGCCATCTGTTGAAGCTTTACTATGAGAACCAAAAACCTCCATGACTCTCAGGTTCTTTATTTCCTTCACTTGTTTACTTACTTTTGCCCTATGATTGCTCATGACATGTTTTGGTGCATTAGTTTACTCATAGTTTAGTTTTTAGTTTAATTAGTAGTTTTTCAATTCCATAATATCCCCTTATAGTTCTGTCTCTGACCTTTCTTTTGTTGTGCTTAATTGCCCTGATGCAGATATATGTTCAAGTTTAGATAAGTTTAGTATTGTTGATTGTGTTGCATTTTCTTTTCTTGTGCTTATTTAGTACCTTATGACCACATATATGCCCTTAAAGGTTTTCTGAGTATCCAACTTGTGTCCAGTGTTTCTTTGTCATGTTTATCATTTCTTTGTTGAAGTTTTCTGTCTGTCTTTTTGAGTTCAGGCTACTTAATTCCCTTTAGTTTCTTTGTTGCTATCAGGAGATCTTCGTCGCAGCGTGCATTCGACATCGCTGCGGCGTAGCACTCTTATTTCTTCCCCTTTCCTGTCGGTATATCTTCGCTGTGGTGACCTCAAACTTTCACCGCGGCGACGATAGAATCTTCACAGATCCCCCTCTTATTTATTCAATTTTTACTTATCAAATTACCATTTTGCCCCTATATATCATTTACCCATTCATATTCTTTCTACCACTTTCACACTCCCACCCCCTTAAGCCTTCCTACTCTCCCTATTCAGTTTAAACACACATTTGGCGCCTCCCTTCATCTCCCTCTTCTCTATTTTATCTCTTCTCCCTCTCCTTTCGTCTCCAACTCCTATACCCTTCACTCTTGGTTCCTATCACTCTCTCTGTGCAGATTTCTTCCTCCTCTCTATATGTATCTCTATCTTCTCTTCTTATTCCATTTTTATCTTATTTTTTGTTCGTCTTTAGGGTAGAATAATTGTACATTTAGTTCTTTTTTAATTCTCAGTTTAGATTAGTTTTGTTTAGGTTACATAGAATCATTAAGTAACCACTGTTAGTTGCTTAGGCTGTCAGTTTTGGTTTCCTTTGTTTGTTTATTTAGTTTGTTTATCTATGTGTTATCTCTACAGGCAAATGCCTCAAACCAAATACTCAGCTCCTCTCAGTGAGTCTGACTCCCTTGATAAATATACCTTTTAGGAAATGTATGAAAAATTGATGCTAGACCTCTCATTAAAGAGTGACCTTTTCCTCTAGCCCCCCCAGACAACCCTTTTGTCCAGCAACTTCATGCCTCCCAATTAACTGGTTTAGTTCAAAAGCCTACCCTAGGTAATGATAAGTTCGTTCACCATTTTTACACTTATGCCTATTTCCACGGTCGACTGGGCATTGACTTCCGTGGTATTAGGGAGCCATATGCCTTCACTGTTGCCAATATCCGCCGCCACTATGGTCTTCCCCCATGTCACCACTGCCATTACGACCAAACCCTCCATAACTACCCTATAGCTGATGTTGCCCACATCCTCTACTAAGAGGACACTGACTGGCATCGACCACGCCGCACTGAACTCTACCATAAAAGCTCTTAGTTACGACCAGAGGCCCGTCTTTAGCTGCACTTGGTCTGTAACAACATCATTCCCACCACTCACCTAGCTAACATCACCAAGCCCTCTATGACTCCATCATTCCCACCACTCACCTCTACCTCCAGATGACTGGCCGTTCGATCAATATAGCTAATGCTACCGCCTCCGCCCTCTATGACTCCATCAATACACCCAAGCTCACCAACGCCATAGCCTTCCCTCACCTTGTCTCTGACATTTTCCACACCCACGATGTCCCTTCATTTAATAACGACAACTATTTTGATCCAGCCCTACTCTTTAGGTACGACCGCCTTAAACAACCTGTCTTTGAAACACCACCCCTCCTATACCTGTTTATGATGTTGTGCATCCCCAGCAGTAGGTGCACCAGCCGAGGAAGGCCAACCAGCTCAGGAAGTCCCTGAGCTTGTCACTTTAGCAACCCTCGCTGGCAAGATCGATGGACTTTCTGCTGATCTCTACCAACTCTGTATCGCTCTCTTACAAGAGATGAAGCGGTGGAAGGATAGAGATGCTAGGTATGATTATCGTCGTCACATATATGCTTTGATCACTGAACACATACAATTCCAATTGCCCTCTGGAGCAGTCCCATCTAGAATAGGACCGCCTGGGCCCAAAGCTGATCATCTTGCAGATAGGTCTTGAGTCTTTTTGATTTCTATGTTGTTGTTTTATCCTTGAGTCTTTATGTTTTCAGTCTTGAGTCTACTAGATACTTAGTTAACCTTTTTGATGTTATTTTCCATGGATTGCACTGGCCTGTTGATGTGACTTATTTCATTAGCTACTAATGGCCCTGTTGTTTTACTTATTCTTATTGTGTTTTGATTACCCCATGTGCTCTGTCTTCTAGTTGCTTTACTGTTTATATTCACTACGCAATTGTGTTTTGATTGTCTCAACATTAAGGGCAATATTGTGTTTAAGTGTGGGGGAGAAATTTCTACTTTTGAATTCAGCAAAAAGCTTCTTTATGAATAATTTTTGGCTTCTTTAAAGTTTTAGTTTTTGAGGTGAATTTGAAATTGCATGGAATTTTTCCACCTTTTCCACGTCTTTGACACCTTTCACCGCATCCGTCTTATGGTTTCTCCACAGCGAAGCTCTCTAGTTTTCATAATTAAAAAAACAATCTCACTGCTTTTATTCCTACACTTTAACAATTCTCCCAAATTAGTTTCTTAATACTTCTGTGTTTTGAAAGTTTTGAAAATTTCAAGATTTTACATGTGCTTTTGGAAAACCATCCATGTTTTTAAATGATTGTTGATTTTGGCGAAGTCCATTTTCAATGTTTTCAACGAGAGGTAAGTGAGGGTATACTAAGAAAGTGGCACTGTGCGTTTTTAAACCTTGATATTGCTTAATTGAGATACTGACCTTCTTGGAAGGATATTTGGGCCTGAATTCTTTCATTTGTGTGTATCTGCTTAATTTCATATCTCTCTAGAACTTGTTTTAATTCTTAATCAAGGCTTGATGATCTAAAATTTTGCGAATATGATAGAGGCATTCATTTCAAAACCTTTCTTACCTAAACACTTAACCATTGCTAGCCCCTTAAACCATCTTTTTAAGTGCATGAACATTTCTATAAATTAATGTAAATATTTTATCTCCAGTTTTCTAAGTTTAAGTTGATCTTTATGGAGAGTAGGATTCATAGGTTGGCTCGTTACTACAAGAAATCTACCAAAAAAGGACTTTCTCTAGTCGGGAAATACTAGTCAACCACTGCTAATATTCTTGTGGTTTAGGCTAGATATGTATGTTGCAGTGTCTTTTACCAGACCAATGTGATGGTGTGCTACTACCATAGTTTATAAGTACTAGAAGTTCTAAAGGGTTTCTGTTGGCAGTGAAGACTAAATGGGGAGATCTTTACTACTTTAAATGTACCAGTTTTAAGTTTCCTAAGTAGTTTCATCAAACATTTGAGGAATCTTGTTTTACTATGAATTATAACATTTGTCCAAGCAATTGTTTTGAAGTATAGAATTCAATTGTGTTAAAAAAACATAAAACTGGAAATATAAATAAATAGCAAAAGAAATACTGCTATGTTAGAATTTTAAATCTTTTCTTTAGAATAGTTGATGCATGTTTCATGAGGAGAATAATTGTGATGCATGTTACTCATATTTTTCTTTTATTCCATCCATTTCACTTGGCCTTCATTCACCATTACAACCCTGAAAGTCCTCTTGATTTGCGAAATTATGGTTCTTATGGTTGAGAGGTAGAACTATCACAAGCTTATAGTAGAGAATTAACTAAACAGATTTTGGAGTGAAATTATCCCAAAACAAGTGAGTTAATAGTTAAATAGTTTCCTTTGAGATAAATCTCTTTTGCTCAATCTATTAGATTAAATACTTATAGTTTTTATCTTGTTAACGCTCTTTTAGTCTACTTTGATTGATTTTTGAGAAAGTGGTTTTACTAATTTTTTGCTCTCATTTTTAAGTATGGTAGGTATTTTCTTTTGCACTTGTATCTCTTTCACTTTTATGAGCTTTGTCCAAGAGTACAAAGGTCTAAGTGTGGGGGAATTTGATTAAACCCAAGTATTATATCTTATTTAGTGATATTTTCATAGTTTTTGTTATACTTTTCGGCCCTTTTTGTTGGATATTGTGCTTAATTTAGCTTAAGAGTGCTTATTTTGAATTAATTTAGTTTGAGGGTAAAATTGTCATAATTAGTTCGTAATTGCACTCACTTGGTTTCTAGGACAACTGATATTGTAAACTATTGCTTTTCATTGTAGGACAATCAAGAAGTAGAGCCAAGAGTGAAGACCAAAAAATTGCAAGTCATAAGATCAAGAAAGAAGACCTCTCAGGAAAATTTAGCTGCGGCAAAACCTTTGAATCAGCAACCCAGACCCGAACCATTTTTGGAAATTTCACTTACCCATTCGTAAAAACTGACCCAAATACCGATTTAGAAACCCATTGTCAAACCTCCACCATGAGTGGCTCAAATTCATTCCCAGTTGTGAAGCTTCTGAGTGCAATGCGTGGCTAGGCATTTCTTTTCCTCTTGAAGGTGTAGCAATGGCTAGAGTTCAATGAGCTTAAAAGGGGAGTAGTTTAATCCATGATTTAGCTATGAATTTATAAATTCCTAGGTCTAGGATTTGTAATTTGTAATTGAGCTACTTGATTATAGTTTTAATCAAATGTTGGATATTCATTACGTGTAGTTTGGATTGGTTTATGTAGAACTTTTAGCTTAAATATATGAAGTTTCATATATGTCCATTTGTAATCTTCTTGATTCTCTCTTATCTTGCATGGTTAGGTTTGATATTAAGTTGATCCTGGACTTCGTGTAAATTTAGCACGCTCTAGATCGTCATATTCATTCATCATTTGAGGTCCTTTAGGTTAAATAGCTTAACTAGTATTTTTCATGAAAACAAATAGCAAAAAGTAGCAAGGTAGGTAAAAAAAAATGTTTTGTTAGTAAATCGCTATTCCGCTGACCTTTGGGTTATGAATAGAGCTAGTAGCAAGTTAAAAACGTGATGTAACTGAGTAATCGGATTGACACGCATCACAAATATGTGTCTTCACATAAAAGGACTATGATGACGTTTCAACCAAGCTGTTTAGTAAAATGACTTAGTTGAGTAATCAGATCAACATTCATAACAAATGTTTGCCTCTGAGTAAAAAACTAAGTCTGGGTAAATCAAATTTTTAAAAAAACCTACTGAACTTATAATAAGCTCGAATTTTCCTGAAAATGTACTTAGGAAATAGTTACATAGCCTAAGGGACCAGAAAATTATTCATGTGTGGGTACAATTAAAAAGGGTAAATAAGTTAACACTTAGGTCTCGATTAAGTTATATATTTAGTTTAAGCCCCTAGACACGTATTTTGTTTGTTAATGGTTTGACATAATTAAATAATTGCGTTCAAGCTTAGATTCATTTCACGAAGTTAGAGCCATTGCCTCATTATTGCATAGTGTATTATTTGTTTTTATGTCTTTTGTTGTTTTGTTTACTTAAGAACAAGCAAACATTTAAGTGTGGGGATGTTGATAGTTGTGTAATTGCATGTGTTTTAAGGTTGAATTTGTTATTTATTTAGTGTGAATTTGAGTGGTATGTGTGCATTTAGGGTGTAATTATGTTAGTTTGTGTGTTTTAGTGTTTTAGTGTTTTTATGGGTTAGATTAAATCTTTGAGCCTAAATGTCATATTTTTTAGGTGCTATGATGCATTTGTTAGTATTTTAGGGTAGACGGGAAAGAAAGGTGAAGTTTAGAGAAGTTTCGACCCAAAGCCATAGACGACGATCGTGCACAGCAAGCCATAAAGATTCAAGGAGTTTCTACCTAAAGCTATAGGCCATGGTCGTGCATAGCAAGCCATGATCGTGACAAAGAAGAAATAGGTAGCAATAGCCAAGCCACGATCATGCACAGCAGGTCACGATCGTGATAAAGAAGAAAGAGTCAACAGCAACTAGGCCACACTCCTGCACAGTAGACCACGATCATGATAGAAAGCGTCAAGTCAGGCGATGATCATAACAGAAAGGCTAAATCGTCAGCCACAATCATGTTAGGTAGGGCCATAATCATGCCCTGCATCGGGATGACAGAAAAACTCAATTTTTACGAGATTTTATGGACTATTTTGACCCCGACTTTAACCTAGGGCTTCCACAGAATGAATAGAACATGATGTGACAGTTGTAGGTAGGAGCAGAGCTTAGAGATTCATGCAAGAAAACTTCCATATCAGCCAATTCTAGGAGAAACCCTCTCGAGAAATCAAGAGATTGAGGAAGGAGTCAAAGGAAGAGAGACACGGAAATGAGCTAGACATGACATATTTCCCGAAACAGGTGGTTTTCAGTTGTCACCACTTTCGAGATTCCATTCTCGAAAGTATTTTCCATTTATTTCAGTTTTATTTATGTTAGGATTAAAATAGATGTTAAGAATCGTTTTGTTGAATGTCGAGTTATGTTTATACTCACCTTTGGATCTTGATTATTAGGATTAATAAAATTTAATTGATTGTTTTTTTATTGATTTGATTGTGATTTCAATTATGTTCTTAATAATTCAGAAACAAATTGAGATGGTAAGCCAGGTAAAAATCCTCAATTTGGGCTAACGAGAGTTAGGTGAATTAATAGGTTGAGAATTGAATAAAACCGGTAGAGTCGTGTAACAAGAGATCGAGCATAGATTCCAGATAGGTTAGTAGACAAATTTAGAACTAATTTAGGTTTTGGGCCAATTGTGAATCTAAGGATCGCAATTCCATAATTTAAATTAGGGATTATCAATTAGGGGTAAGAATTATAACTCCAGAGAGAGTAATTCACCATAGGACCATCTAGACCTATTAATTGGGTAATTAAATAATTGGTTAGGTTTTCTTTAATTTCGAATTAAAATCCCCTTTCTCTCACTTGGTGATTTCTAGGTTGATTTTGGGTTAGGTTGTATGGTTGCAATTTTTTCACTCTTTGCCACTTTAATTTCTCATAATTGTTTGTTAATTGATTTAATTTTTCTGCATTAGTTATTTATCTAGAATTATTGTAGTTTCGGGCAACCTTAGATTTAGGACTAGTTAGCCTTCCTCATGGGATCAATACTTCAGGTATTACACGAACGACCTGTGCGTTTGAGGAATTTACCAAGGCTATAAATAGTAAAACTTAGCGAGTGTAACCTTGTGATCAGGTGCAACTGTAATCAGGGCATTCGTTAACTTTTCCATACGAATTTTAAAAGCATCTAAACATTCTTGAGAAAAGTTAGAAGGCATATCTTTCCCTAACAACTTGGTTAAATGCATAGCAATTTTTGAGAAATCCTTGATAAATCTTTTATAAAAGCCCACCTAACCTAAAAATTCCTAATAGCCTTAACTAAGGTAAGGGTGGTTTTATCTACATCAATACCCCTATAAGAGATTTTTATGGCCTAAAATTATGTCCTCTTGTAATATAAAGTAAAAAATTTCCTAATTTTGCATAATACTTATTTTCTCACACCTCTTTAGCACTCTTTCTAAATTATGGAGTCATCAATTAAAATAATCACTAAAAATAAAAAAATCGTCCATAATAACTTCTATTATATGCTCGACTAGGTATGGGGTAAATCACACCAACATCTAGGAGTTTAATTAATTACCTTTGCCTTTAGCACTTCTTTTATATTAGGATTCAACGTCCTTTGGGGCTATACCACCAATTTGAACTCCTCCAATATAATCTTGTGCTTGCAAAAGGAAGGGCTGATTCTTCTAATATTAAAGATCTTCCAACCAATGGCCCTCTTATATTTTTAAGCACATTTAATAGTTTTTCTTTTTAATCCACTTTCAGAGTTGCAGCAATAATTATGGGCAATTTTGAAACCTTATCAAGGAATGTGTATTCCAAATGATCAAGAAGTTTCTTTAACTTTAACTTTAGTGGTTCTTTGATAGAGGGTTTCAACCTTGTCCCTTTACTTCTTTCGATCCCTTCAAACTCATTGTTTCTCATAACAGGCTTATTGACCTCATCTTTGTCCTAAGCTCGAACAATAGTCAACTCTAGCATATCTTTAGAAACAAGTTCCTACATAATTTCTAAAGCTATATGTTGTGTCTAATTCTATTGAATTTTCTTGCTTTCATATCTTGATTTTGGTTACAAATTCTTATGTTTTTAATCCCAATTTTAGATGAATTGAGTGAAAAAGGTTTGAATATTGTGTGAATATTTATTAGATTGTGTTGTGAATGTTGCATGGAAATCAGAAAAATTATGCATGAAAGAATGAATTTCGACGTGAACTATATATGTAACATGAATTAGTTAAAAACATATATATAAATTGAGTCAACATACACACCTTCAGGGACACAAAAACAGACAGGAAAAAGGGAGGTTAGAACAAAAGGAGAGAATAGAGAGAAGGTGTGGAGGTGGAGAAGCAGAGAGCTTCAACTGAGAAGAAGAAGAACAACAGAGAGGTGAAAGCAGTGTGAGAATTCGATCGTTTGGGTGAAGATCAACCAAAAGCAAAAGGTGAGACCAATGCAGAAAGCTTGAGAGTGGCAGGAGACCACCACAACTCCCTCATATAAACGTTTTGTTTGCTCATTCTATTCTTTATCTGTTGCATTATTTCTCTATTGCTTTACTGGGCTCACTACTCTGTTAGCTTTTGATAGTTCATTTTCATTATTCACTCGGTTTATTGCTTTAATACTTCTCTTATACTGACAAAGTTGGGATAGGAGTAAATGAAGAAAATGAATCTAGTTTATTCCATGATGGGCTGATTCTTTTTCCTGAGAATTAATATAGCTAATTTAGTCGATTATACATAATGAAGGGACTGTTTTATTTTCTTATTAATTGTTATAGTTTTTTAGTTTATTAGATGTAATAGCATGGTCAAACTTTATTTCATTTTAGTATTAAACAAAGGATTGAGAGAAGAAGTTTAATATAGAATGAGAAACTATAGATGCTTATTTTATGAATTAGAAATATATTAAATTAAGTGAGGCAATTATTTGTTTGGTTAAATAATTAATTTGGATGATAAACTCGTTAAATACAAAAGCTAGATTAGTTTGTTATTTTAATTAATTCTAAAATCCAGCTGTTAATTTTAGTAAGACAATTATCCAATCATTTCCCTTTAGCCATGCATAGGAGATTAAATTAGTGAAATTATTCTCAAAAGTTTCCATATTAATTAATCAATTCGTTTTTGATTCCAGTTAAATCAGTTCACCTTTTAGCCTAATTGCATAAATTTCTTTAAAGCCTTTACTCAAGAAATCGAGATAGAATGTTTAGGATTGTATTTATTTTTATTTTTATTCAAAATGAATTTGAGTGGACCAAATTCACCTCCGTGGGAGATGACCCTAAGTAATTAACTACAACTACCTCGTATGCTTACAAGCAGGATAGCCTAGGTATTTTTAAAACTTATTTTTACACAACGCTATAAAATCAAAAATATTAGTAAAATAAAAAGCATTAATATATTTAAGAGAGTGTCTTATGGTAATATATATTTTAAAAGTAACCTCTTCTTCCCCCACCCTAGGAACTAGTTTTCCATCACTAACATCAATATTAGATCTAGTAATGCTTAAGAAAGGTGGACCAAGAATTAAAGGTACCTCTATAACTTCATCCATATCAAGTATTTCAAAATCTGCTGGGAAAATGAACCTATCAACTTTAATGAGTAAATCCTTAATGATACCCCTAGGATATTTAACAGATCTATTGACCAGTTAAATGCTCATTCTAATGGGTTTGGGTTCCCCTATTCCTAGTTTCTTGAATAATTTTAAGGGCATCAAATTTATGCTATTCCCTAAATTAGGCAAAGCCTTTTCTATTAATAAATTACCAATAAAAAAGGAATAGTAAAACTCGCTGGATCTTTAAGCTTCTCAGAATTTTGTTTTGTAGAATTGTCAAGCATTCCTCACTTAGTCTCGAAGTAGCTAACTCCTCCAGTTTCCTCTTTTTAGGTAGTAACGCGTTCAAGAATTTTGCATACTTTGGAATTTGTGAAAGCTTCAACAGAAGTTAAGTTAATGTGAAGTCGTTTAAAAAGTTTAAAGAATTTACCAAACTACTCATCCATGCGAATAGGTAGAGATGTCATTCCTTAGTTTTGCAATCTTTACTACAGGAAGTACCTCAAAAGAAATTTCTTCGCTAATTAGTCCCACGTAGTAAGTGATGATAGATGCAAATAATTTAACCATTGGTTTACCTTGGCTCTTAATAAAAAAGGGAATAATATCAATCTTATTACATCATCATTTGCACCATTCACTTTAAAGGTATCACAAATCTCCAAAAAGTTTGAGATATGTGTGTTGGGGTCCTCATCTCATAGCCCATCAAACTGAATAGACTATTACACCATCTTAATGATACCTGGTTTAATCTCTAAATTATTGGTGTTAATAGTCGGTCTCACAATGATTGACTCTACTCCTATTAAGTCTGGTCTAGCCTAATCAAACATAGTCCTTATTATTCTACAATGGTTCTTGATTTTTTAGTATCAGTATAACCTTCCAAGTCCTCTATCTGTCGATCTAACTCAAACTCTATGAGTAGAGTTTTATGGAGATTTATACTTGCTGTTATCTTAATCTCTAGATCTTCATCTACTAAGTTCGATAAATTATCTCAAGTCATAAACTAACCCCAAGATTTATGAAAAATGAGAAAACCAAAGAGTAAATAAAATAAATAAATAGACTCAAAATAAAAGAAAAATAAAATAAGTAATAATGGCTAGATTAATAAAAGCTAGGCTTTCCTAATATCATAGTCATTGACAGTGATATTATCTATTTTTTAAAAGAACTTATAAATTATATTTAGCCATGAAAGGCAATAATAATTGTTATAAGCATAAACCATCCCATCAAATGAATTGGTTAATAAAGCATCATGATGGTATTACAAAGGATCAAACACTAGTGTAGATGCTAGTCATTGATCCTATGTGACATATCACTAGAGCTAATCTGCATTTTTTCTTCAAATATGACAAAATGCAACTTTATTACTTTAATTTTTTTCCTTATGTATCATTGAATTTTGTTTCTTACTGTCCTTGATTACTCTCATATTTGTTTCCTCTCATACAACTTGGACTAGATATGACGTAACAATGAAGTCACCATTGTGATACAATCATGTTTAAAGTTGACCAAGCTACAATTTGATACCACTCATCTAATGCACCTCCTAACAAAAATCTTTGAGTTATGTCCTTCAAAAAAGGGTAAAGGTAAGCAAACTGCATATGATGAATAAATTAATAACACTTTATTGCTGATTTTTTCATAAAACATATCTATTTGGAATAGCCATAAATTTATTCAATCTATAAATTATATGTAAACTATTTTTGGTTGCTCTCGATATTGTGATTGAAGCTCTGAGTATCATATACTTGTGTCAAACAAGTTTATTCCATGCTACCAAATTTCCCTGCCCATAATACAACTTTCTATAGGTCAAATTAGTGAATTTACCATGTCTAAACAAAATCAACAAGTTGAAATCTGCTTTATTTTCCTTGAGCTCACCACTATGGATTTGATTATGTAAACCAGAATCTCAAATCCTTAATACAATTTTAGTTTATATTTCTAATTGAATTGTGATCACCAATATACTCACAAACTCTAGCAGTTAACCCTTTTTCATACCAAAAGGATGTATTAATACCACATCCTAGTAATTTGTTCACATATGGTCTGATTTTGCTTATGAATTAGAAGATTTATTTAGTTGTTTTTAAGGCAATTTTGGTATATTCACTATCCATAGGTTTCTCCATTTGATGTAATAAGCATTTATCCACTTAACTCATAAGGATTACTTGCTTTCAATGATCATCCATAACTTCTTGGTGAGCATAACCAAATTACAAATCCTTAAAGGGAGCACATTTAACCCACCATGCTTTTCTAAGGAGCATACTTCAGACCATATGGTAAGAGTGCAATGTTTATCTCTTCTATTTCCAGGCTATAAAATTTTTTTAATAATCACATCAATTGTCATGATAAAATTCTTACGAAAATACATGTGAGTTGCCTAATGTATAGTCAGTGCATTAACTATAGAAGAGATGAGTTCTGCTCTCCCAGCTAAGGACAAAGCTTTAATATCTAAGCTTGTATCTTATTAATTAGCATTTTGTAATCTCCATAAGTTGGCTTAGAAGCAACACTAAGAACTCCCAGATATATAAATAGCAATTTATGTCTGTTAAAACCCATAACTTCAACTACCATAGCTTCCTAATCTATAGCTTTGTTAGAGATGTAACAAAAGATTTTTATAGAGTTTAGTTCAAGTACAAACATTCTAGAAAACATTTTGATTATAGTCATCAAAGCCACTAAAGATATTTAATCTACTTTGGATAGCAATAATAAATCATCAGTAAAGGCCATATTTGTTATACTTAGCCTCTTACACTTGGAATTATATCTGAACTACGTTTTTCTCTCTATAACCCTCTTACGTGTTATGTAAAATAATTATATAACAAGAAAGAATAGGTAATGAGATAAAGGATCTCCTTACCTTATACCTTTGCTCCTTCTAAAACTCCTTGAAGGTTCCCCATTTATAATTACATTGAAAGATGGAGCGGTGATGTGCTAAAAATCCGCTTAACAACTATTTTAAGAAAAGCCATTACTTTAACAATGTTAATTAGAAATTTCCACTTCATATTGTCATAGACTTTCCTTAAAGAAATCTTCAAGGTACAATTTCTACCCCCTCTTCTTTTGTAGTAACCTTTTATAAATTCCTGCATCAAAAGAATGTTGTCACTCATTGATTTGCCAGGTACATATGCCCCTTATGTTTAAAAAACATCCTCTTTAATCTATTAGCTATAACCGTCGATATGATTTTATAGATGGAATTAGATTAAGAAATTGGTCTATAGTTACTAAAATGCTTCATCTCTTCCCCTTTTTAGAATTAAAGTTATGAAGTTTCTATTAATCTTTTTAAGCAATTCCATGTGATTGAAAATTTCCAAAACAACTTTACGAACCATACTTCTAATTAAATGCTAGGTTTGATGTAGAAAATCATATTAAAACCATCTAGACTAGTGACTTTGTGTGGATTGATTAAACTTACCACTTCATCAATCTCGTCAATAATGACAAGCTTAGACCATAATTCAGCATCTTCAAGAGTTATGGTTTCCAGCAAGATCTCTTTAAGTAGTTTGATAGAAGGTTCATTGAATATATTTTACCCTATATTTAATGTATTCTTGCTTGGTATTTTATACTTTTGTTGTATCTTTGGTACCTAATGTGCTTTGAGTGTGTTTACCAGTGATAATTGCCTTCACGAACTTAAAGAAGAAAAATTCGAATGAAAGTGCAACACAAAAAAAAAAAATCTAGAAGGAGTACACGACCATGCACTTTAACACACCAGTGCATTTTCATAATACTTACGAATTTTGATATGCACATTTCGATGCTTGGCCGTGCACATGACCGTGCATAACCTAAAAATCTAGGTTTTCATATAAATTCAAAGTTTTGGAGGAAAATTAAGAGAGGAAGCAGCTGTCATTGTTTTAGGAAGTTTAATGTAGCACCTCACCTCTACCGATCACATATCCATACATCCTGAGGACATTCGGACACACACCCTGTGAAAGTGGTGCACTAGAGCAATCAAACTGAACTCATTGCAATTTTTTTCCAACATTAAATGCAATTTTTTAAAAAACTAATAATCATTAATGGCCCATTTTATTTATAAAAATTTCAGTCACAATTGTCACAAACAATATACACATTACAGAATTCCATTTATCATTTGGGCCCTTTCAAATTCGAAACACTTTCAGTCATAAAGTCATTACATATCAGAATTATTCACATACACATGGTACAATATTTACGTAATACATACTTTAGTACAAAAATAATAGAAAAACGTATGTAGATACCAACTGATCCTGACCTCTATCTCTTACTTAAATGCAAAGGTTAGACTCTAGTTGATCTAACTGGATGTCTCCTCTGAGTCTGAAAAATATGTTGCAAATTTTAGGGTAAGTTTTGCAAACTCAGTGAGTTGACCATCCTCGATGGCTCACTCAATCACATAACACATCAATTCATGTAATCACGTAATTGAAATGATTTCAATAATCAACATGTCGAATCACGTACACTTCATATTCACTTAATTCATATTTTACATCATAAATCATTGAAACTATTAATTTCAATCATTTAAATCATACATATCAAATGCATATGCAATGCTTATGAGACTCACATTCAGTTGTTATTGTTATGACAGAGTGCCTATAACTGTCCCGTATCTATTGTGGATACCAGGCTCATTAATAATTGTCCCTTATCTATTGGGGATATAGGGCTCATTCTATATAGTGAGCCAGAGTCTATTACCACATTATGAGCTTTAAGCTCTTTTTCACTTTCTGAGCTTTAAGCTCTTTTTCGGTGGCTACTTTGGTTATAATAGCCTTTACGTTATCATGCGTTCATGTAATGAAATGCATCACATGTATTTAGTCAATCAATTGTGTTTAATTTTACGCTTCCATATTCATGTTTACATTCTCATTCACATTTATCATCGGACCTTAGTTCGACATTCAACATTTAAGTTGAGAATCTCTTCTTCAGTCAAATTCATGTTCAAGGAACACTTCCAATAATTTTTACATGCGTTAAATGCCTCAGGCATTTATTGTCTTGAAATCAACACATTCACATCACATAATTCAATACAAAATTTTAAAACAGGATAAACAATGAAACTGAGACTATCTAAGTTGACTCACAGTATACTCCAAATTAGCATTAGCTTCTGTGTTCTGGAAATGTCTGGGGCTGACATTTAATCTTGAGTATCAACTTCATGCAATACACATTGTATACACATTACTAATTACATAATCACGTAAACATTCAATTATACACATATGTATATGTGCAATGTATAATGCATGTTCATGTTGACTATTTTGGGTATTTATCCTTAATCACATTGCTTGATTTTTGACATCATTTGTGTGTGTCAAGCTTACTCTAGGTTCATACCTCAAAGAACTTAGTCATTTAAATAATATAATTCAATCATTCATCATTTTTTTTAGCATTCTAAGTTCACATAATATTCAAGTTCTCATTCATTCTTACCCAATACGCATCATTCAATCATTCACTAAGGTTATTTTAGCTTCCTAAGATCATAAAATATCCCATTTATCATTCATCTTCACTTAATACTCATCATTCATCTTAATGGAATCTCATTGGCCATCATAGGTTCACCTTCATTCTTATAACATCTAAAAATTCCATATTTGAACACTTGATATATGATAATCCATTCTTATGTTTATAACCTCAATCGTCACCCTAAACATATCACTCATTTTTATTTCTTATTTCCATATCAAAGGAAGTACATGTCAAGCTCAATTCAAGCCTAAATGCATCATAGGAAAGCATTGATAAGTCCACAATTTATATATGCACATGATTTGGGACAATAGGCATAACTTTCACCATGGATCTAGATTAAGGTCATTCAAGTATGGTTTTGAAGAGGACTTCGAGTTCTACAACTTCTGTGAAGATCCGAAGAGAGAGTTTGTCATCTAAAAGGTCAAAATTGCACATTTATGTAGGTGTCTCGAGAATGTCTGCCCAACAGACTTATATCCCTCCAAATGGACATGAACAGAGCTGGAACACTGGAATTCCAGAGAATGTCCACCCAATCAACATGAAGACCGCCTAACGGACATTTATTAGCCAAGTTCCAGATCTCCAACTCCTATAAGTTACATATAACCTATCTTATTCATATCTATCACTTCTAACTTATTTTCCTCATTACTTCCCCTTTATTCTCACTTCCATTTCAGCTTAATATCATTTACAACCAAATAATAATCTATGTTTCATCATCAACCCAAAAACATAACATTCAAACTTATACACATTCATTATAAATTTCTGCATATGTTTAACTCCCTTTATCACCTTCATTTCATCTCTAACTTATCACACTAATTCTTCCCGTTTCAATACATCATAGTACTCTTTTTCGTTAGCTCTAAACTCATTTTTGCTCATCTCTAAAACAACCAAAGAGATATATATTATTATACTAGAAAAATAGAACTAGTAAACATCTATTTACATGTCAAAATTTGCTACACACACTTAACTCCATTTTCAGCTTTACTTTGTCTCTAAATTATCATCTTACTTCTTCTCATTTTAAGACAATACACTAGCCTTTCCTTTGGCTTTAAACTCGTTCTAGTTTATCTCTAAAACATTTAAAGAAATCCATGTTAATATACACTGAAAATAGAACATGAATCTTCCATTTACACTCAAAATTTTCTGCACTTTGTCCCACACCCTTTTAATGATTTTTTGGTTAAAAACTCATCTCTATATACGATTAGTTCAAAAAGAACAACAAAATTAAGACATTCTCTATTACTATAGCCGACTATTTTTTTAAAACAAGAAGAGACCTTCTTTTTTGTTATGTTCTGCCAGATTGAGAGAATAGAGTGAGACCAACTATTTCACATGTTAATAGCATCAAAGCTAAAACCAAAATTCTCTCTCTACATGTCCAACACCTTGGATGGTTGTGTGGAGAGAGTGGAGAGCCTAAAAAAAATATATGTTCATTTTGCATGGCATATACTTCTCCAAATTCCAACGCTTGGACATTTGGAAGAGAGTGAAGATAGCTACCAAACACATTAATGGATAGCTCACTTTCATTTAAAAACCACCATTAAACCTTTTATTGAGAGTAACATAATCGGTTTGCAAAAATGAATGGAGAGACCAACACACCATGCATTTGATTAAAGCTAATTGCAATGAGACCTTCGAAAGCCAACACTTGGACGTTATCATGTGTTAAAACATGTTAATGAATGTCAAAAAAGGGCTGCACATTTTCTTCTTTAAAAACCACCATTAAACTCATTTTAATGATTGATGAAGAGCATGACCGAATAGAGCATTGCCTTATTCTTTAATGTTTTTTCAATTTAATTAATCTAATTAATCAAACCAAGATCCAGCCCAATATTGCATGTTCCTTTGGGCTTATACTTAACAATTAATTAGTGTAAGCCCAACATTTCATTATTGGCTTAAGACCCAATTAAATTAACTCTTAATTAAATTGTTCTGGTCTTATTGGCCCGAATCCAATTCGTCCATTTCTCTCCAAACTGTCTCATTTTCTATCAAATAACCTCCATTTATTTTTTTTACTTTCCTTGATAACCTTCCCAGAAGCCAAGTGAGGAATCTAATTTGACTTAAATAATTCAAGCTCCAATAAGTCAAATTTAATTTATTCTTATTAGAATCAATTCTAATTTATTAACCATATGTCATTCCACTAAAGACAATTTGCCGAACTCTTGAATTACTTAAAATTATGAGAAACTGTGTTTCAAAAATTATTAATTTGATGTCGAATTGCAAACTTTATTATGAACCATATCATAGCCTCCCACACAATAAAGGGTAAAATTACCATTTTGCCCTTATGTTGGTTTTTCCTTCTAGATCTCCCGTTTCACTCTACATGGTAATTAATACACAAGATCTAATCTTGGTGTTAAGACTTCATGGGTAGTTACTCCAAACTACTAATGCCAGTTTAATCACCAATCTCCGTAAAACATTTAGAAGTGATGACATCACTGTAAACTTTTTATTTCAGTGAATATTCCCTTATGCATGTTTCAATTATTAATTCCAACATGCAGATGCTACATTGATATTCTGTAAAAATCTATTCCGATCATATCAAGAATTATAACGAAGCACACAGTAGTTCACCACTCGTCAAGATTATGGTTCGTAATAAATGAATACTAAGGCATATGTTTTAAGATTAAAGTAACGGCCTACTTTATTCTTTAAAAATACACGTGATTCCAAATTCATTTAATAGTGCTATTACCGATAGTCAACTACTATCATGATTTAAAACTCATCATTTCCTTGAAGTAAACTCCTTTACTTACACGGAGGTAAATCACAACACTGCAGTCTAAACCATAATCAAGCGACGAACTTGATTATTTTACTATGAATCAATTAATTTAAATTCTAATAATATACATGTTTCCCATACATCTCCATGTATATATATATATATTGCTTACAAAAGAGCCTTGGTACCTTATGACTAATTATATTATGCTCGGACAAATAAAACTAAACTTTATTGTTTTATTAATAATAAATATTTTCATTACAATATTGTAACTAGAAGAAAATTAAGTTATATGTAAATACACTTGCTTTTTAGGGCATGATATTTACATCACCCTAACAATCTCTCAGTTGCCCTAAAGCAAGTTTGACATATCCCTTATTCTCTTTCCTTCTAGGTGACCCTCAAAGCTCTTCTATGATAGCATCTTTGTGAACGGATCAGCAAGGTTTTGATCTGTGGGAATCTTTACCACATCCACCTCACCACGTTGTATTATCTCTCTTATGAGATGATACTTTCTCTCAATGTGTTTGACGGCTTTGTGGTTCTGAGGTTCTTTAGAATTAGCCACTGCCATACTATTATCATAATAAAGTGTAATGGCCTTTTCTGCCTTAGGAACTACCTCCAAATCCTTTAGGACTTGCTGAGCTAGACTGCTTCCTTTGCTGCTTCATAAGCGGCAACATACTCAGCCTCCATAGTTAAATCAGCAATACAAGATTGCTTGACACTTCTCTAGACTATGGCTCCACCTCCCAAAGTAAATATAGAACCAGAAGTTGATTTTCTTGAATCAACATCTGATTGGAAATCGGAATCTATATATCCTGTTGGAATAAGGTCATTTCCAGAGTAAACAAGCATTAAGTTCTTCTTCCTACGAAGATACTTCAGTATGCACTTGACCGTAGTCTAATTCTCCAATCCTAGATTGGACTAGAATCTGCTTACTAGTCCCACTGCATAACAGATATCCAGTGTAGTGTAAAGCATAACATACATTAAACTTGCCATTGCTGAAGCATATGGAATGTTGCGCCTACGTTCGACCTCCTCTTAGATCTTGGGTGCTTGTTCCTTTGAAAGTTTGATTCCATGTCTAGTAGGTGTGAAACCCTCTTGGAATCTTGCATGGCAAACTTATTGAGCATGTTCTCAATGTAAGTCAGTTGAGACAAGGCTATCTACTTATTCTTACGATCCCTTATAAGCTTGATCCCTATAACATAGCTAGCCTCTCCCAAAGCCTTCATTGAGAACTGTTCGTTCAACCATACTTTGACCGTAGATAACATTCCTACATCATTCCCAACGAGCAGAATGTCATCGACATACAGTATTAGGAAAGTAACCTTGCCTTCTTGTATCCTTTTATAGACACAAGGTTCATCTAGGTTTTGTATGATCCCATAGGTTTTGATAGCCTTATCAAACCTAATGTTCCAAGACCTAGATGTTTGTTTAAGTCCATAAATGGACCTTTGCAACTTGCATAATGGTTGGGCCACATTAATGGTTTCCTCAAAATCTCCATTAAGAAATGCGGTCTTGACGTTTATTTGCCATATCTCATAATCAAAATAGGCTGATATGGCTAAAAGAATTCTGATGGACTCAAGTATAACAACCAGAGAAAAAGTCTCCTCATAGTCTATACCCTCCTTTTGAGTATAACCCTTAGCTACCAATCTAGCTTTAAAGGTCCCTACCTTTCCATCAGATCCTCTCTTCCTTTTGAAGATCCATTTACAACCTATGGCATTTACACCTGGTGGTAGATCTACAAAGATCCATACTTCATTGGCGTATATGGAATCTATTTCCAATTCCATTGCCTTGAGTCACTTTTTCGCATCAACGTCATTAATAACTTGTGTATAAGTAATGACATCCATTACTGCTTTGTCTGAGATGGCAATTATGCCTTCTCCTAGACTTAGATACCTGTCTGGTTGTCTCAAAACCCTCCCACTAAGTCTAGGCACTACTTAACGTTCAGGCTACTCTTTTGATTTAACTCTTAAATCCATTTCGACATCTTATTCCGCTATATCTAAATCAAGTCTTGGTTTAGATGAAATAGCTAACTCCTTTAGTACCAATTCACTTCTTCCTTTATGATTTCTCACAAATTCTTCCTCTAAGAAGGTCACATTTGTTGACACAAATACCTTTTTGTCCTGAGGACTGAAAAATAATACCCTCGTGTACCCTTTAGATATCCTAGAAATAAACATATTCTGACCTTAGTTCCATCTTCGTGGATTAAGACCTTAGAACATGGGTTGGGCAACCACAAGTCCTCAAGTGCCGCAATGAAGGCACCCATCCAATCCATAACTCCCTAGGTGTTTTAGGCACCGATTTAGATGGAGCAAAGTTAAGAAGATAAGTTGTTGTTTGTATGGAATATCCCCAAAACGATTTTGGAAGATTAATATATGACATCATTGATCTTACCATTTCTAATAGAGTCCTATTCCTCCTCTCAGCTACACCATTTTGTTGAGGTGTTCTGGGAGATGATAAATTGGAAACAATTCCATTGTCAATTGGGAATTGTTGGAACTCTCCAAATAAGTACTCACCACTTCGATCCGATCAAAGTTGTTTTAATGGCTTATCTAGCTGCTTCTCAGCTTCAGCTTTGAATTCTTTAAATTGTTCAAAGGACTCACTCTTTTTACACATTAAATACAGATACCTCCTCTAACTTGTACATTCATGGGTCCACACACATCAGTGTGTTTCAGGTTCAACGTGGATTCAGATATGTTTCCTTTGGAAGTAAAGGAGGCTTTAGTCATCTTTCCTTTAATACAAGACTCACAGGCTGGTAATGGATCATTATCTAAGCCCGTAAGGATCTCATCCTTTACTAACTTGTCAAGTCTTTTTTGATTGACATGACCCATCCTTAAGTGCCACAGATATTTTGAATTAATGCTAGAGTCATTGTATTTTCTTGGTTTTATTAATTCTATGGTGTTTAGTGAGCTTGTCATAGGTTCGATAAAGAACAATCCCTATTTAATTACCGCATTACAAATAAAATCCTTATTCTTATATATTGAAACAACATTTTCAAAATATAAGGAATAACCAGATTTTATTAGACAAAAACAAAAATCATGTTCCTTACATTCGTTGGGATGTAATATACATCCTCTTAATATAACCTATGACTACTAGAAAAGTCTAAAATAATTACTCCCACTGATCCTGCTAAAACATAGGATCCATCTGCTATCTTGGCTTGAAACTAGCCTTTATGTAGTCTTTTCCTTTGTTGGAACCCCTGCAAAGAATTACAAACATGGTTAGTGGCTCTTGAATCTAAAATCCAAGAATCAGAATATGCCATATTTCTAGTTCCTAACAAACTTAGGAAACCCATACGTTGTTTGCTTTTGAGGGACTCAATGTAGATCGCACAGTTTCTTTTTCAGTGACCCTGCTCACCACATTGGAAACACTTTCCCTTAGTATCCGCTTTGGCCTTCTTTTTCATGGGTTAGACCTTAACCCCTGTTTGGGCCTTCTTTTTCATTGGACCATTCTTCTTTTGCTAACCTTAACCTTAGAAGAAGATGCTACATTAGCTTCTGGCCCATAAGCCTTGATATTTAATATCTCCTCCGTACTTTGGAGGGTATTCATTAACTCACTCAAGGTGTAATCCTTGCTATTGAGCTCATAGTCCAACTTAAACTGTTGAAAAGATGAGTTTAAGCTATTGATGATCATAATCATCTGTGTGTCTGCATCCATATCCACCCCAAGCATCTCAGCCTTAGTAACCATAGAGATTACCTTCAACATGTAATCCCGCACTAGTTCACTAGGTTTTTGTCTGAGATTATGAAAAGTTTGGACAGTTTTCACTCTTGTAGACCTGGTCCTCACACAAAACATCTCATGTAGGTGATGGACCATTGCACTAGCAATTTTCATGCAAGCAATTTGCTTTTGCAACATTATGGAAACAGAAGCTAGAATATAACACTTACAAGTCTTATCACCGTTCTGCCATTGCTCATATTATTAGACTTGCTCAAAAATTGAATTAGCACCCAGAGGTGCAGACTCATTGTCTGTTAATACCCATGAAATTCGTTCATAGTGAAGAATAATGTCAAGGTCACGTCTCCATTCATTAAAATTCTCTCCATTTTCCAATTTGTTCTTAGTCAAAAGCAAAGTGAGTGGATTCATATTGTAGTTAATTACGTCTGAAAATATAAAGTATTAAAACAGGAGCATACTAGTCAACAATATTGGAACTTTATATAAAATCATGATGCATGTATGCATGATGATAGATTTAAAAAACTTAAAAAATAAAACTATAGATTTAAAAAATTTAAAGAAATTAAAACTTTATATGATGATTATTTTTTTATCTATAACAGACTAAGTGACGGTGGGCCATCTTATCCATTAAAAAAACTGGGACCCTCCCACTAAAAAAGCCTACCAAGCATCTTCATGCCTAACTTTTTAAGAAGCACCATGATTTGGTCCATACTTTTACTAATAGAGTTATGGTGTGTAGGTTATTGATAAAATATGTTGAGTGTGTAACTATTTGGTTCATCCACTAAAGGTACTTACAAACCATGCCTCGATGGGAGGTCACATTTGCTACCAATGAGTAGATTTATCCTTTAGGAGACCCAAACCATGTAAGATCTAGGATTTATGTTCTCCAGTGGGGAGTAACACTTCACCACATGCAAATGGGCCATTATATGGAGACCGTGGACTCTCACATGAGCATCCTCTCCCACTCAATCTTTTTCGATTTTTAAGTTTTTAATAAATACCATCTTGTCTAGATGTAATAAATTATCCATCCTATATTATTTCATTATATATCTCAT